>JYFJ02001285.1:0-84830 GCA_000934665.2 Catajapyx aquilonaris
GGGGGGGGAAATGTGAATCGGAGCAACGAACTGAGAGAAATTTCCTGTCACTCTCAGTCAGGCTACAAATGCAATCTCGGGAGAATCCGGCAACAATAAAGCCGTAACCAGTGTGGTTTAAAAGCATCATCGTGAATTTCACACCGCTTTTTCCACTCTCGATTTAATTTACTGTGAAAGTGGGAATGACATTACCTTAGTGTTACACCATAATTGCATTTTTTTTTAAATAAAAAACTAGTGAACCTGTTGCCAAAATGGGGCGAACATATAAATTGTATGACAGTGGCTGAGACGACCCGCCGATTTACCACGTAGCAATTTTCTTCACTCATAGATGGCGCACACTCCCTCTGTACACTCCTGCCACATGTCGGTGCGGGTGATACCGGTACTATCATGTCGGACAAACATCCGACGGAGAGAATAAGCATATTAGTAGCAAAAAAAGTTGCTTTCTTTTTCTTTTTTTTTTTGAAATGGTTGCTAGGGTGAGTCGGGGACACCATGTGGGGGGGCCAATGGAGCTTTTTAGAAGGCAGCAGGACCCCCCAATGAGACTATATGCCATAGAGAGTTGCGGGGGAGGAAGCCGGGTTGTTGGGGATGGGGGGGTTGAGAGGAGGGGGGGTTTCCAGTCTGGCACGGGGCTTCGGCATTGATTACCAACCGGAGACTCCGGGAGGAAAGAAAGGCCCTGCTGCTCCGGGTGTTGTGTGTGTGTGTAGTTCCGGAGCTCTCACATTGTGCGCAGTGTTGTGCTGAAAGTGTTAAAGGTCATCGTCGTGTGCCGGGCTTCCCCCCGGATTTTATATACCTATATAGAGAGGGACCAGTAAGTGTTATCCGCGGAGACGCCTGTATTGATCCGATACGTGTGACAAAATGTTCAATATATCCAACGTTTCACCTACTTTTGTGCTCGATAGTTCCGGATGCTGCATTCCAACCTTTCTTTTTGTGTACTCTCCGTGTGTGTGTGTGTGTGAGCATAGCAGAGCTGGTGGCCTGCTTTATCTCAACATACACACACAGAGAGAGAAAAAAACCTAAAGTTAGCTCCACGTACCGGACAGCTGTCGTCAACAAAGTTTCACATCGTCGCACTTAGGACACGCACCTTGGGAGAAAAATAATAATATTCGGTGTCAGGTTCGGTTGGAGCTAAATAATAATAGACTTAATAATTTCGCCTCACTTCCGGCGCAGTTTGGGCATGTGTTTATATACAAAAGGTATAATTTTCGTCCCACTGCTATAGTTACTGCTAATATAGCAGCAACTACAAGTAGCACCCAAAGTAAATGAAAATTAGGTTGTTGCCCAGTTTGGTTATGGAAATCCGCTGCATTCTTGTGCTAGATTTTTTTCTTCTTCTTCTCTCTCTCCAAATCCGACTAACACCGTCTGGTACAAACCCGATAGTGTAAATATTTACAGGAGGTTTTCCTATACATGGGAAATCCATTAAGGTCCCCCCCCCCTCCCCCCTCCGGTTGTGGGTCACATCCTCCTGCAATTACGCAACAATTAAAACACATTGGCTAGAAATACCNCCCCCCCCCCCCCTCCGGTTGTGGGTCACATCCTCCTGCAATTACGCAACAATTAAAACATATTGGCTAGAAATACCGCTTGTTGTCCCTTTTGTTGCTTTGCTCTTTTTTTTTTATATAAATATATAATAACGGGTCTGAATGTGGTCTGAATGAAAATATGTGACAAGCGGCATTCCGGCCCAATTACCTTCGTACTTATGGAACCGCACCTTTTTTTTTTTGTATACCTCGTACTTTTGCACATAGGACCTACTACTGTGAATTGGGACGTTAACTCCTGTTGTGTCGCATCACGCTATAACAATGCTCCACATTTTTTGAGATGTGGGCCAATTCTGACCTTGCCCCTCCTTTTTTTTTTTTTTCGGGGTGGGTAATATTTTTGGCACCCATCCTCTCGTCCCTATAAAGACTCCCCGGATAACAGACTACAGAGGACGTGACCATAAATTGCCTCCGGGGAATTTTCGCAAGGGTCAAAGTCCTCGGGAGGGATGCTGTGGATCCATTGGAGAATTCGGCAGGATCCATACAGTGCGTGGGCGTAGTCTGGGTGTGCCAAGTGCGCATGGCCCATATTATTTTTTTGTTAAAAAAAAATCGGTGATTTAGATTATGATTGTAAACTAAATCGCACAAAAAATTATTTGAGGATAATTACAATAATGTATTATTCACCTTGGTAATAATAATAATAATAATAATAATTGATTGGGTATTCGGCTAGCCCCAGAGGGGCCTTCTGCCAGACCTTTATTTCGATGGTACAATTTTTGGGAATCCTATTTTTGAAGCGCCCGGGCCCACGGGCAGGATGACAGGAGGGGATGTGCAAAGTGCAGTGAATCTGACGCTGTGGCCATTTTTAGTGAACTCCCCCGGGTGGTCTAGTCTGTAGGATATACCACCCGAGACGAAGCCAGAGGTGACCCTGAACTCTGCACGAGATGAAGGGGGTGTCCCCGGGCTGGGATCGAACCCGGGACCTTAACATCCGTGGGCGCGCACGTTACCGCGGCGCCACTCCGTCTCCCTTCACCTTGGTATAGTTCCTATAGTAGCCGGCTTATTGCGCTATAGGACTATCAAGGTGAAGGTTATGAGAGTAGTGTGCTAATTGTTTGAACTTTTTCGGACGTAACTTGGGCTCAAGGGAGGTTCATGATAGCGTGACGTCACGCTCGAAAACTGTAATAAAACTATGTTTTGCGGTGGAAAGCACCGGGTCCAAAAAAAAAAAGCAGGAGGCAAAGATGCCCCTAAACCATGTCTACAAGGTCAAAAAAAAAAAAATAGGCAACTGCAACCAAGAAGTTGCAATAACTATTTGCAGTGTACACAACCATCAAAGTACACATTGATAATTGTTAGTACTATCAGCGCAATAAAATACTAATGTTGCTTCCATCTCTTTATTGCAGGTGTAAATAATGGCGGACAGTGCGGTGTCATCGAAGGGGAAGAAAGTGAGTACAGGTGATGAGTACGTTGAATGCAATGGCTATTCGTCGCTGAGCATTGACGCTGACTCCCTGGAAGCTAACAATCCCTTGATCCCAAACCCCGCTGATAACAATGACCAAAACGGAGAGCTGGGCTTTGTCCCACCGCAAGATGATGGCCAGTCGCTACAGGAGCTGATAGACTCGGAGCTTGCAGCGCTCAGAATAGGTGGCGATGAGCCGGTGATCCAGGAAGGTTACAGCCCCCACTCGGAGGAGGATGAGGAGGAGGAGCAGGACAGTCTGGAAGGACCACTGCCGGTGCAGGAGTTGCAGCAGGTTGTCCCCGAGGAAGTGGAGGACCTGTATCCGGAGGAGGAGCCGGCACTGACTGCATTTGACCTGAAGGAGCTGGTGGCTCTTACACCGTCGCAGGCATCCACTATCCTGGTGGAGGACGACGTGGACCAACTGGCAGCAGCGGCTGCGGCCTTTGTCCCGGTGGACGAAGATGACCTCTTGTCTTCCCCCGACAACTCACCCAACTCACCCCCCAGTGACGACCTCTTAGGCTTCCATAACACGCATGAGGTAGAGACTGTTGAGGACCCTGTGTGCGCTGTGGATGTGTGTGACACCTACCCAGACAGCCCTAACCTGTCACCCACTATCGAGGCCGGTATTAACGAGTCAATCGACGAAGACAACATGGACCATGCCATCATGGAGGATGGCGAAGAGCCGGAGGAGGAGGAGGAGCAGGAGGTGCCGGAAGTGGATGAAATTGACATGACTGCCGTGCAATACGAAACCCCTTTCCTGCAAGAAGTGGTCGAGGAGGACTTCAAGCAGGATTTCCAGGAGACGCAGGAAATGGAGTCGATTGACCAGCCACTAATTCCGGTCGTGGTCAATCTGCTTCATGACGATGAACCCTTCGTCACACTGCATGATGAAAGTGCTTCCACTAGCCCTACTACCACTGATGAGTCTGATGTAAGTCCGTCTAATTACATGTCAGCTTCTCTTTGTGCCCCATTGTCCTGTGTCTTAAGTGTCTTAATTACGTGTGTTCTAATTAGTATATAGTCCTGGGAGAGGAAAAAAAAAGAAAAGAAAAAGTGGGACACATCCACATCATCTCTTGTTGAATCATTACGCCACGTTACTTTTTTGTGCTGCGGTGTTATTAAAAGCGATTGGTTCAATACACAGATGGAGCAGCAGTCATTAGGCGAGGAGAAGGAGAAGGTGTCTTCCAAGAAGAAGAAGAGTGATGGCGAAGGCAAAGAGAAGAAGAAGAAGAAGAGCAAGAAGTCACATGAGAAGGAAAACATCTCAATGGTGAGCATACATATCGGGTCGAATGGGGTCGATTCCCACAGCTTTTCACTCGCACGTCGCATACGAGTGCCCGGAGGCCAACACCTCCCCATTGCCTCTGGGTAGTGGTCAGTAGTGGCCCAAAGGTATGACGGAATGCGAGGAATCCCTTCACGCTAGGCTTCACTTATCCGTCTGAAATGTGAGGAGACACACTATGTGAGCTGCTGAAGGAAAAGCTGGGGGAAGCCACCCGTGACTCCTGCTTTACTTGCAAGCTTGGGCTTTCTCATGTCATGCAGACCGGACCTACGTAGTGTGGGGGCCTTTTTTCTATGCTACACTGCCGGCAACTGCCAAGGTGGCAGGTTGTTGACACAATTTAGTCCTCCCGAAAAAGTTGTGGTTTTTTTTTTTAAGTGTGTGAGGAAATCAGAGTGTTTGTGGGTCCATATGAGTGCGTGCGTGTTAGGAATGGGACCGAGGTGGTGGTGGTGGTGGTAGTGAGGCTCATGGATCATCTCCAATCGCCTGTGCTGGTGCAACAAATTGTCAAATCACTCATGAGTTACGCCAGTGGTCATAAACATGCGGTTTTTCTCACTGTGGTAAGTATAGGTTGTTCAAAATATAGGAAGGGGGAGGGAGCTGGGGGAGAAACAGGTAATTGGTACTCGGCATGAGAATTTTTGCAGTGTTTTTGAGGCAATTTGTAGTGATAATGCCGCTTTGGTGCATGCGCCTAAGTGCAATCCATTCGAATTGAGGCTAATCTCGTTTTATAATTCCTCACCTGTTAACAAATGTACTAAAAAGTACCTCCCTTCCTTTTTTTATTTCAACACAGGAAAATGAATTTTGTTCAGACTCTGACGATATTAAGTCGCCATTAAAAGAATCCTTTGAGACAGGGATCTCCATCACTGAATTGGTATGTTGATTTACGACAGTTTTTCTCACCACTTTTTATCAAAAGATAAAATAATTACCTAATCAGTGGGGTAATTGGGGGAGGTTATCATGTCGTTCATTCATAATTCATCTTACATGTGCACGCCCTTTTTTTTTTTTTTTCAAAAAAAAATTGTTTTCCTCTTACACTAATTTTTCGTAACGTACCTTTTCTACATGTGTGTGCCTGTGTAGTTTGATTGTAGACTGCATGTTTTTTTTTGTTTTTTTTTTATTGCTAGAAAAATATGTTTACCAATGGAACTCAGTGTGCTGCACGAGAAGAAATACCTGGAATGAAAGAGACAATTGAAACAGGAGTATCTATCAAAACGTTGGTAAGTTTCTTGTTGAGCTGCACCATTTTCAGTTTTGTAGACGAGCATGATTTGAACAAAAAAAAAAAACATCCTTCTCTTTTCGTATCAGTTTGGTTTTACGCCTGTTTTTAAGGTGACATGTCGTGACTGAATAATCTCTTAATGGATACCTCGTAACCTTCACATTTTAAAGCTACAGCGTTACGGTTATTGAATATTTTGATTGGTGCTAGTGCAGGATTTCGCCACATTGTTTGGTAAAGAAAATTGTTATGAATTGCTCAGGAAGGATTTATAAGATTGCCTATTAGACTTAATGCTGCTGCATTTTATGACATCTCAAACAACATGACAATGTCCGCAACAAGTAGAGTGGTTTTGTGTCCTACCTTGAACATTACGACGAGGTATCTATTCAGGACGACAATGACCTATGCTAAGAATACTATCAGTTACTTTGCACAGTGGAGCATTTTATCTCGTTATCAGCGATCAAGGACGCTTCTTTTTATATATATAAAGTTGCAAGTAATCCCTCTTTGCAGGGGGGCATACGTTTTCTTTGTAACAATTTGAGAAGTTTGTGTGTGTGTCTTGCGTCTTGTGTGTTCTTATGTTTTGTTCTTGTTTGCATTTTTGCATGAGCAGAAGTCAGTCTACAATAATCAAATCCAAAAAGAGAATGAGATAATGCCTGCCATTCTGGATGATGAGTTGTCTGGAGTATCGCTTAAGATTTTGGTAAGTTGGCTAGTTATCATCTCATTAACCAATGGTAATGGGGGACACGGAGCATATTTTTTGAGGTGTTCAATCGACTAATTTGTTACGGCATGGATTGATGTTCGTCATTATGCATTTTGCTTTCTTAGCGAGAGACTTACTGCAATCAGGCAGCAAAGAGCACATCAAAACACTCCATTTGCGAGGAAAACATTGACACTGGAGTTTCTATCAGAGAGCTGGTGAGTTTCATTTTTTTTTTTTTTGTACAGTTTAAATGCTCAGGATTGGGTCAAAAAAACAATTAATGTGCATGGCATGCACTATCGTTTATATCCTGGTGCTTGAACTAACTGTTAATGCTAAGCACTCTCTAGTGCCAGCAATCGTCAAGCTCAGAAGACATTTCTGGGGACTCGGTTAAAATACCAAAGAGCGAGGAGGAGATATTCAAGGGTGTTTCTGTCGCAGACTTGGTAAGCATGGCCACTACAAAATGGGCGCTTTTACATGTCCTAACAAAGCGTGTGTGTGTGTAACTAACTATATTCTACTAACAGCGGAGGAGTTTTGGAGACTTAACTTATTTGACCGATGACAACTTGCGCAGAAGCTCATCCGTTGACAAGGAGCTGAACGATATTAAAGTTTCAGTGAAAGCGCTAGTGAGTTTTTTTAAATGAATTTCCTGAATAATATCACTGCTTCAAGTGCGATTGGCACTGGGAGCACTGAGCTGTACATATAATATTTATTTTGTTGAAAATCATGCATGAGCTTTGCAGTTTTTTTTTTTTTTTTGCAAGCAAGTAGAATATTTTGCTTGTGCTTGTGACGAATGGCTTGCTAACATGACTAACATGTACTAATGCATTGCTACATAGAGAGCGAGCTATGGTGACTTATCCAGGCTTGAGGATTTCCCACCGCAAGAGAATGCGCTTCGTAAAACAGTGTCCACACCCAGGCTTTCAAAACCATCGAACGGATGGGTAAGTCGCATTGAGGACAGATCTCAGAATGGCATGTCACTCGGGGGGGGGAAGGTAAAGGGATTTGTGGTGAATGGTGTCGTTTGCGTGGTGGTCAGGAGGTAAGTATGGGATGTACTTGTACACTTTTTGGGAGGACTGAATAGACTTGAGGTGCTTGAAGAACTGCACTGATGCATTTCCAATGAAGCCGCCAGTGGACGCAACACTAGTCGGATATCAATCTTCATCAGTGGTGTGTAAACAAGTCTTAGACTGATTGGTGTTGCGGCCAAGGGCTGCGTCTGCCAGAAATGTAACGAGGCAATTGAAAGAGTGGGAGGGTTTTACTGTTCACGTCGTGCAAACCTATCCCGTTGAATACACGGACTGTAGAAAGTGCCATTGCATGCCAGGCTTATCAGGCAGCCACCGACTTGTCAAAATTAAGAAAGCATGCCTTTCTTGTAAGTTGTCACAGCTGCATGCTGATAGTAGCCGGTGGCAAGTATTGAAAACATTGCACCAGTCAAGGCATGTTGCCAAGGTGCAGCCTGCATTAAGGCTTCCCCCGGCACTGTACAATGGCACTTGAACAATTGTTATTCAACTGGAGTTTTATCTGAGCAGCTGATGGAGGGGGTTATTTCACTGAAAGTCAATAGCGTCAAGACCTGGTATCTATAGTCTCATGTTCTCATGGCAGTTATCTTCTTTTTCCCCCCTCCCATCCTTTAGCGATCGAGCTTCAACAAGTTTGACCAGCTGTCTAAGAAAACATTCTTGCATGTCCGATCCTATGACCCAAGCAAGGTTCAGCAGCAGTTTAGTGAGGTAAAAAGCAGAAAATGTCCGACGGGAAAAAACTAACAGTCATGCGATATCCTCTGTACTGCCTTGCAACTAACCTTTCAGCATGTGCTACTCATCTGAAAATTAATTTTTCAGCGTATATATTTTTTTAAAGCTTTCTAATGCAATTTTTTACTTAACAATGGTGAAGAGAAATGTTTCATGACAGATGATTATCAAAACTCTTGAGCTGTCTATGAGAAAAATAATAAAAAAAAGTAAGTTGTTTTTTGCTACTAAACCCAGTAGGGAAATTTTATTCGTAAGCATGAAAATTCGCAGTTAGGAATTAATTATTTTGCGACGATATGAACTTCACAAATTGTCACAAGAGCTCAGTTTTAATAATCACTTGTCATGCGTTGTAGGATGTGCAATATTTTGTGGAAATGGATTTTTTTTTTACCAAAGTGTGTGAAATTTATCAAATATACTAGTGTTTGATCCCAGCCTGTAATAATCGCACTAACCCGATATTTACAAATTTTCCACAGGAGAATTTCCCTTTGTATGCGCTTCTGGACAAGCATGCCAACGTAAGTCATGCCCAAGGGACTTTTTGCGCCCTTTGTAATTAACTAAAGCAGAAGCTGTGGCATAATTTCTTTTTAAAACCAGGTGAACTGAAACACTTACATTTTTCTCCCCCCTCCCTCATCTTCTCTTTCAGCAAGCTGGAACTGAAGAGGTGACCAACAATTGCAAAAAATGTGGCAAGCCTGTGTTCCAGATGGAGCTGATCAAAGCGGAAAAGGCAGACTGGCACAAGAATTGCTTCCGATGCAAGGAGTGCAGCAAGCAGCTAACGTAAGTCAAGAGTACGAGGAACGTGAGGAAAAAGATCCTCGATGCAAAACGATCCTACATTTACAATATATCATTTAGAGGAGATGGTTTCCATCCTGGCTCGAGTGTGCATGAAGCAATTAATTACGAGCAGATCATGAGCCGTAATGCGTGAGACAAATTGGGAGCATTCGTCAAGTATGTAATGATGGCAATGGATTGGCCAACCATGATGCTCGGTAGTTAAGGTGAAAATATTGATGGATAGTTAGTAATATTTTTACCGAAATATTGATAGGATGCTCCCAAAGTATATACGCTGACATAATACTGTATAAGCCTAATTGCTGCCATTCACCATACAATTACTTCCAAGAATGATGTCTACAGCATATCGTCGGTGATCATGCAAAACCTCGTATCTCCTGCAAAAACCAATGGAACATACGAGGTTTTGCGCGATCACCGACGATATGGCAAAGGAATCATCTTACCCCGAAGCAGTTACTGACAACCTTGTATTGACCTCTAATTATTATCAGTAATGTAATGACTGACCCACTAAGGCAAGTGGTAAACACTCAACTAAACGAACACGGCTCATTCACATGATTTTCCAGGCATGACTTACGTTTTGGCATGGAAACCATCAGTAATCTACTGCATATGCGTTATGAAAATGTGGAAGGGGGCTTTCCATATTGCTGGGTAGACCCCTTTGATAGTTACATGTACGAGTACATTCTCGCGGATGTGATGGAACATATTCAGTATTGCAAACGCGCCTTTTGCTTCCTGGTATAGTAAACCAGTTTTGTGCATCTCATAAGGACAGGCGAGTTTTTCTACCACAATCAGCAGAAACATGATGTAAGAAAAATGCCTGGAATGTCGGGCTTTTCTGGGAAGAAATGAATACAATCTGTGATGTAACGCTTGAGAAGGAGGCCTTTTAAGTCGTGGATGTTGTTATTAATTCCACGACATCCATTGGTTTCGCTACTGACGAACCCTTAAAATGCTGTCACTTCCATGTGCCCTAACAGACGAAATGTGTGCATATTGACAGTCGTTAATTTTGCAAATATTTCCACACAGGATGGACATATACAGCAGTCATGAAGGTGAACTCTACTGCAAGCCTCACTTCAAAGAGCTATTCAAACCTAAGGCGGTTGTGGAGGATGACATTCATCCAGGTGAGCGTCACGCTCGACTACTACAATATTGAACCACCTTGTACGCCTCCGATATGTAATTAACAATTATGTTTTAAATCAGTTCGTCACAGGAAACCCGAGATGATCATCCGTGAGAGCCAGCCGATGGAGCTTCCTCCTGACGTGATCAGAAGTGAGTATCTGTCATGCTTCACTTATTGCAGTGCTTGCTGTAGCCGAGTGACTAATGCAAAAGCCTCCCGATAAAAATGGTAGCAGATGTTAATGGGAATGTGGGCAGGGCGTGGAGAAAGTGGGGGGGGGGGGGTGTCCCAAGTCCACAGTGTCAAGTGCATTTTTGCATAATTTTGCAGCCGAGGTAATTTGCAAAGGGGGCAAGGAACTTGATTGTGGGTGGCGGACGTCAATTAATTCAATTGCGCCCTCAGCAATTATAATCCCAGTGACATTCTTTCGCTGCTCTCTTTTGCTCCTGACGCAACTTGATGTGGGGACAGGGCAAGTAGTTCAGCTCTTTTTTTTTATTTAGGGAAGATGCTTTTGTTTGAAGTGATGAGCTATTATGTGGAAAGTAACAAGAAAAGACGTGAGCGGATAAGCATTTGATATGGGCTGCGGCCTACTTGGAAGCCTCGCCCTGTAGGTGACTTAAAGTGCGGTTTGGGGCTTTAATGTGTGGGCCTTCTCATAGAGGCTTCTCAGGGAAGTAAGGTTTCCTCGAAGGATGTGATAATTCTTTAGCGGTTGTGTCAGATATTGTGGCCCCGTTAGGAAATGCGTGGTTACTCGGTGTGCGTTTCTGGAAAGGCAAATTGAAGGTGATGTTTGATCGCAAGTGCAAATGAAGCGTGCAAACAAAATGTAAGCACGTCTGGTATGTTGTGGACACACAGAATGACTGCACCCTTCTTGCAATTAAGAAATGGGTGTTATTCAACAGACCTTATCGCATTTGAACCGTAAAAAAAATAAATTTTTACGGCAGGTGACGCTTCACCGGCTTTATCATCCTGGCTTTCCACTTACGTTTCCTTTTTAGATACGGCAGCCGTGCTTCATTGGAGTTGTGTGAAATATGCTTTCAGAAAATATTAATGCCAAGCAAGGAACGTTTTGACATGCAATCTTGGCATTTACGAGGAAGTGGTGCACCGTAGAGTGATTTTACCAGAAACTGCATGGAAAAAAAGAAATCCTTTCCTTTCCCGTTTCTGCCTCAAAAATTTCGCTACAAATATCCACCATCCTTCACCCAAAAAAAAAAAGTTTCATTTTTTAAAAATAAAAGTGAGCTGCTTTCTCTAAAAAAAAAGAGGAGGGCAGGAGTGCAGCAGTGATGTGTGGCTTCATGTCAAATGGGTAATTATCCCGTTATGGCAGCAAGTTAAGGAGGACCCAACAGTGGGGAGGGGGGAAAAAAAGAAAAGAAGTTGGGGGTGGCAAAGAAGGGCTGATAAAAAGGCCCTGCTCGGGGGATGGATGGCTTTAGCTGAGGGAAAAAGGAAAAGGGAGTGGTCTTTTGTTTATAGTGGGAGGGGAGAGCTGGAGGGGGGGTTGTATCCAGGATGTGACTCCACATTGTAAACCTTTAGTATGTGCTTGGAAGCCTTGTGAAACTGGTGTTGAAATTTTTTTAAAAGTAGAAAACATGGAGCAGGAAAGCAGTTGAGTGGTTTTCGTCGAAGTGCGTTTGGATCGTGTGTGCTGATTGCGTTTCTTTCTTTGTCGTTCAGGCTGCGACAAACCGGACTACGGGCTGGAAGAGCTGTCCGCTCTGAATGTGAAGTCAAAGTTTCAGCTGTTTGAGAAGTCGGGCGAGGATGATGCGGAGGTCGAGCGGTCACCAAGCACCGTCAGCGTCAAGAGGTCTGCCAGCATCCTGAGTCGTTTGGCCAAGTAAGCGCCTTTTTGGAAGTCACAATAACAAAAATGTTTGCCTCACGACAGTTGCCAAGTTACCATGTTTACTTTCCCTTGAACTGAATTTAACTTTTTTACACTTGTGAAATTTCTAAATCCAGATTCCAGGCTAAAGGTATGGACATTGGAGTGACGGATGACTCCCTGAACGGGATCCACTACGAGGAGACTGATTCCTCTTCGAGCGAGGAGGAAGAGGAGGTTGACGGAGAGGCAGGGGACGAGAACGGGGAGGTGGTGAGGTCGTCACGAAAGAAGAACAGGAAGGAGCGTCCGGTGAGCTTCACCAAGATGGACGACATTCGCTCCAAGTGGGAGGGAGGAGTGACTGACAAGAAGGAGGAGCTCACCAAGGAGAGGAAGGAGGAGCTGCAGAAGTTCAGGGCACTGCTGTGCATGGTCAGTAATTGAAACCGGCGTTGATTGCGACTCAGATTGGAAACTCTCACATTAAATTTCATTTCAGGGCAAGCAAGGCAAACTGAAGGAGAAGTACGAGCAGGCAGTGATGGACACGGAGAAGACCTCGCCCAAGAAGGAAATAGACATCCGCTTCGACTCCAAGTCCTTGAAGGAGCAGTTTGAGAGGGGAGAGACGCTCACCTCGGACGATCAGGATTCCCAGCTCAAGGAAGAAGACATGTCTGTGTTCGAGTCAGGTATGTACTGTTAATAGTTTTTTTTTTCATCCTGTGTAACGTCTGCAAGGGATGCTTACAATGATGTTGAATGCCACTCCTATGATCAGGTGTGGCTAAGCAATCACGGAGCCTCTTCAAGCAGTTGGACGCCACTGCAAGTCAAATACAGGCGAAGACACCAAAGCCAAAGGAGGAGAGGAAGATGAGCAGAGAGGTAAGGAAATGGTCTCGCACACAATTTCCATATCTCACGCAAACACAGTCTTCAAAATATTGTTCGGAAAGTACAGCATTCCTGCAAACAAAACTCTCAAAAAGGTTTCATCCTTTTCGTGGTACCCAATCGTCGGCCAAAGGCGGCAAAAGATAAGCGCTAAGGTCTGGTTTTCAGATCCAGCTGGCACCCCAGGTGTCCCAAGAGGTGGTCCGATCTGGCGACCAGTTGGAGGACGTTCAGGTAGACACGACGGACCTGACCTCCAGGTTTAAATTCTTTGAGATGTACAAGGAGCCAGAAAAGATGCGCAGGCAGTTCAGAATCACTCCGCCAAGGGAGGGACAAGACAAGGTCGGGATGGGGGGAAAAAAATAATTCATGCCTGTTGATTTGACGATGGCAGATACTCACACTGCATGGCGAGAGAGAGAGAAGATTGCATTTAACAAAGTTTTGTTTGGAATCGTGATCGACTAACTCACATGACGACCGAATTTTATTGTTAGAAGTGTGATACGGCAGTGATTGACATAACATTACATTGCGATTGTGCCACGTGAACCGTAACATGTCTGGGAAGAGGCACTTTTTGACAGACAAGCTTAGTAATGCACATCATGTCTTGTATTTTTTTTTTAACCAGCTCCGTTCTGGGTTCTGCTTGAAACTTTAAAAATTTTACGCTTCTTGCTGCTAGTGTTTTAAAAATTGCATTTTTTAATAGCACTTACAAAGCATGCCTCAAACCGGTTTTTTCTGATTCATGTTTGTTTCGTCGCAGACTGAGTCCCCCGAGCGTGAGGTTTACCGCGACCCAACAATCGTCCGGTGCGACGACAGGGCAGAGGAAGGTCTGCCCACCAGCAAGACCACCAGCCGCATGCTCTCAATGTTCAGGCAGATGGAGCAGAAGTCAAACAACGAGATGCCAGACGGTGGGGATGAGTTTGCCGGACAGATTTCTCATAAAATTGATCTATTGAAAGAAACGTACCGTAAAACTAAATATTTTTTTCAAATAATTTCAGGCCCCAAGCCACTGAAGCGCTTCACCCCACCACCAGACTACACCAAGGAGTCCGAGACGGAGACGGAAGAGTCCGAAGAGGAATCGGATGAGTCTGAGGAGGAGTCCGAGGACGATGGAAACCAGAACCCAAACATCGTGAGGGCATCGGACAAGATTGAGGACGAATTTCTAAAACAGGTGAGCAATTTCGTTGGTTTGCAGGAAGCTGACAGGGGTTTCGTGTAAAGGGGCGCTTTGATCCGCATTAGGCATTAGGACGGTTGATTTCCCTGACTCATTAAGTCCCTTCTCGTAAGGCCCACGCTCAGAACTCCGCCCGGGCAAAAACACTTCGAGCCAAATTCGAGAAGTGGGAAGCCACGGTGGAGAAGGAGAACCGCCTGAACAATGGGAGCGGCGCAGGTGACGATGAAGAGTTCACCCCTTCGATCGACACCGCCAAGAACTTGCGGGCAAAGTTCGAGGCTCTCAAGACTGAGAGTGCAGCCAGGCCTCAAGAGAAGCCCAGGCCAAAAGTGAACCGCTTCGTGGTGAGTAACGGAAGCTCTTAAAAAAAAAAAAGGTGGAAGTGGCCGAAGCAACATCCCTCCCCTCCCCCCCTCCGCATTAAAAAAAAAGAAAAAAATCTCAAGTTCAATCAGAATCTCTTGCAAACATTTTTTTTTTCTTTCTCTATCTCTGTAATGTGCGTCTAAATCCAAGTCCGATATTGTATTTGGTGTCATTATTAATAAAAGTGCAACATTTGACGTTCTATTATTGTACATTGAGCACTTTAAAATGATTTCTTTCACCGAAAGAAAGCAAGTGCATGGATAATATTTTCTTAACAAAAGGGCCGGTTGCGTGAGTGAATGTTGCGCGCAAATGATCGGGTTTGTTTTCCATTTCTTGTTTTTCTTTGCAATGGAGACTAACCGGTATTTTTGCGCTAACTGTCATTCATAAACTGGCCGTAATTTTGCAATTTTAAGTGCATGAGGTGGATGTGTTGTTTTTTTTTGGTTGGTGAAGGTTTTACGTTGCATTTTATTTTTGGTTCTGAGTTGTAAAAATTTATGCAAGGCCTTTTTATTTTTTAAACTCACACTCGTTTGGTGATTTTTTTTTTTTTGCTGCTGCTGGTAGCTTTTGTTATTAATTCGCATGTTTTAATTTATTTATTGGTGATATGGTGGGCTGGTCTGTGATAGGATTAATGCATCGGGATAATTTGAATGGCAAGGTCGACTTCTAATTTTTTTTTGTGTGTGTTTGGCTGTCCTTTAACGAGTCTTTTGTGGCATGACCCAGCATGTGCTGAGTTTGCTTGCGATTCCTCCTTTTTTTTTATTTGTTGGGTACGTAGCTTAGGCAACCGATGCCTTTTCGTGACTGTTGCTGTGGGGGAAGATGCTCAGGACCCAAGTAGAAGAGAATGAATAACACAAAAGCACGTCGGATATTCCAAGCGGAAGGACTGTTCGAGAAGACTGATCCACTGTCTTTTTGTCTACATTTTTTTCAGAAATACTCTGAAGAGACTGTTGAGCAAGAGAGTGCAACTGCCTAAGGAAGTCTGCTCATTATTGAATTATTATTATTTTTTTTGCAATCCTCCTGTCATCCTCTGTTCATCTCTGCTTATGTTTAGAAAATACTGTGCGTCTATATGGTCGAGGAAAAAAAAAAAGAACAAACAAACAAACAAATTAATAAGAGAAATGGTGTCGTGTGTGATTTGTCTTTGGGAATGAGTCTTTTTTAGGTGGGGCGCAAATTGATAGTCTCCCGAATTTTAAATGTGTGGTCAAGCTTTATGTACATTTGCAATTTGTGTCTAACTCTTTGGAAGAAGAAGAAGAAAATTATTGTTGTGAGCAAAGAAATTATGTAACCCTGTTTTTTACAATTTCTGAACACAACATTTTTTATATACTATCTTTCAAACTTCTACACCTTTTAGTTATAATTTTTACACTCACATTGATAAAAATAATTCCTTGATTTTGATCCTGAAAATGCTGGTTGCTTATTAAGAGCACCTGTAATTATTATTAAAAATTGGTTTCATTTGTATAGTTTTTTTTTCTAATGTATTTATTTTTAACGAATAAAAATAAGCTTGATTTAATACACAACAATGACAGTTATAAGGCCTTGCATAATATCTTTTTTTTTTGCAACTCGGAACTGAAAAGGTCACGTTACTGTGACGATGACAAGAACGTAACATATGCACAAAATTTCCCACAGGAATTTCGCGCAACTGCTGACAATATTTGCAGCATCTGTAGCAAACAAGTGTACGCTATGGAGAAAATGGAAGTGGAAAAGAAGGTTTTCCACAAGTCCTGCTTCAAATGCACCCAGTGCCATTGCATATTGAGGTAAAATCTTAACGTACTTATTAACAAAAACAAAAAAAAAAAGGTGTTGTAACAATTGCATGAATATTTGCAGAGTTGATTCGTACACGACCAACAAGGGAAAGCTGTTCTGCATCCCTCACTTCAAGCAACTCTTCATATCCAAAGGCAACTACGACGATGCCTTTTTGGATCTGCCGCAAAATGGGATTGCCAATGGCACCCACTGAATTGTACATTAAATAATTTAAAACTGGGACCACTGTAGTTGAGCCAAATAAATGGGGGTGCAAATGATCCAAATTCATGAACAAAATGAGCTTGCAAAAGCTGCTTTATTAAATCATAATTAAGCAATATTCACATTTATTTTTTTTTGCCTTAAACAACTACAGGGAAGTTGGGACTGTGGGAATAAACAGCATTAAAAAAACAACGTCAGTCTTTGGCCAATCTCAGCATGGAGTTATGGAAAAAAAAAAAAAAATCCCCTTGTATATATATATATTTTTCCTCAAAATTTCACTAACTTGATCCATCAGATTCACCAGATTTATTTCCTTGATTTCCCACCTCCATGTCCTCTCCCTTTTCATCTCCACTTTCCGTGTCCATTGAACCAGTCGGTGCATTCAGCACATATCCAGTCCCACTGAAGGGAGACACCTTCTCTTCCGTGTGGCCTATCACTGTGCCAAAAGTGTGTGGGACTGACGGTCCGGCAGGTTGCACCTCCGACTGCGACGAAGCTTCAGCAGCCTCTTTGAGCCGCTGATCCAGCCCCGGGCCGATTGGATGGTGCACACTGCCAACGCACAGTTCCAACTGATCCGTCTCGCCGTTGTAGCGAAGAGTCTGCAAAAAGACACAAATGCTAATACTGCACAATTATTAAGCAATAACTTACTTTGCCTGGAAGTCCAGGAATCTGCGAATGCTTTCCGTGTTCAAGCCCGACGTCTCGCTGCATCTGTCTGTAAAAAAGTCCACCTCTCTTGAACAGCTCGGGATACTTTTGCGCATATTCCCACATGGTAGACCCCAGCAGGCTAACAGTCAGCACCAGAGTGGCTATAGAAGCATCCAGGCCATCCTCGGTCTCAGAAGCACCTGCACCCTCTCCGCTGCCTTTCATGCTTCCGAGGCACCGCAGTATCTCTCTCTCTAGGTTGAACTGTGGCGCAGCAGGAAGCGGCGGCGGTGGCGACGGTTCACTCAGAAGCACTACCTGGATGCGGTCTCCATTCTGGGAAGAAACAAGTACCGACTTTCAACATTTGTTGTGTTGCCGCAATATGCTCACGAGAAGAACTGTACCTGTAAAGGCAGCGGCAAGTCGTCATCATCCGAGGCAGGTGCCTTGATTTCCTTTGGAGGGAACCCGTACATGATCTTCTGCACGCTGGCCATGTTCACAAGTCCCACACTCTCTATATGTTGGGTAAGTTCGGCATACGCTGCATTTTTGGAGAGTGTCAGCTGGGCCTGGTGATGAGAAAAGTCGAGTCAATAAAATCAGGCAATTTAGACACAATGGTAATGATAAAGCCAACCTGCTTCCCATCCGAGGTGACCATCCTAACCACTTTCCTTCCGTCTGCTCGTGAACTGCTGTTGGGCTTCTTGGGTGCCTCCTTCATTTGGACAGCCTTTTCGGCACCTTCCTTCCCTGCTACCTTAGCCACATTGCCTGTTGAAGCGGCCCTGAATGGCTTACCCTTCCCTGCCGACTCATCCACTGCTCTCCTCCTCCTCTCGTCACTGGCCCGTGCCTGATCCTGTGCCGCATGCTTCTCAATATTCTCTTTGATCCTGTGCTCTGTCTTGCTCAGTCCAAGCTCCTCCTTGTGCAGGGTCTACCGCAGCGAAAGGACAGCCCAGAATTACCTATTTTGATCTATTCACAAATCTCGTGGTCATCTCACTACCTTCACACCGGTAATGATCATTTTCGTTGGCGGCTCCTCCTTCCTGGTATTCGGTAACTTGCTGTGATCGGTCTGCTCTATTTTGGCTTCAGGCGACTTTGTTTGCTCTAGTATTTGTTCAACTACATTCTGTACTATCCTCTCGCTACCAAAGGCACCTGCAACAAGAGTTACTGGTAAACCTACCAAGAAAATTTGCTGTGAATGTTACCTACCTGGAAAATGTTTGTACACAGTTTTGGTGGCCGCCTCATAAACATTGCTGTTGCGGCTTGCATCAGACTCATGTTGGAACCACGGAACTTTTTCAGTGACTGTTTTCCCGCTCCATGTGAACGTTACTGCAATCTGCAGGTAAAGAAAAGCGGATAGTACGTGAAGCTTGTGAAGCATATGATTCACCAACCTGCTGTGGCAAGTTGTCGTACTCCTCTCCGTCCCACCAGTGCATGAACCCACACCTGCAGTGCGACCCATGGCTCCTGGTTTTGGTCTTATCACCATCGAGGTATTCCACTGAATTGTCCCCTCTCACATGACGCAGCTTGGGGCTGTAGCACCAAATGCACTGCTCCATCAGAGGTTCACAGTCCTTGTCTAGGATCAACTCATCAGCCTCAGGATCATACCTGTTGCAAATGGGTCTACTGTTAGCTCTGGTTAACTCCAGGACAACTGAGGTGATACCTGCACTTGATTCCCTGTGTCGGAAACTGGTATATTTTCCCAGCGGCAAGCGTCGCCTGCTGCTGGGCCAAATTGTACAGCAGTCCCCCTTTAGTGAGCCATTCAGGCCGCCACCGTTGCTCGCAAATGGCATCACAACTGAGGCAGCGGAAAAGGCGTCTCTCCTCCACAGCCCTCCGAGCAGTGCTGAGTGCCATCGTTGGATGCACCCCAACCACTCCTGAGCGTTTGAAAATGTGGTGCGCAACGTCGGCCACCAAGGCTGGGTGGACTCCATTATCACGAAGGAACACCCCGTCCATGGCAGACACCAGGCGAGACACATAAGACTCATTCAGGCTCCGATCTCCGCCAATCACACACCATCCTCCTGGATGAAACTCGATGTAATCGTTCAGAAGACTCTGGCTCACGCCCCATACCTTTGGCATCTGGGCACGTGGGAAGCGAGGAAGTGGAACTGAAAAGAAAGTTATTGCAGACTAGCTTTCTTCAACGAGTCAGAATGACAACTAAGACATCTAATGACGAGCATGGTCAGAAAATGTTTACATTATGGTCAGAGTCTAATGGTCATCAAAAAGTCACGAGTTGAGGTGAACAGACAGCACATTACGGACATAAAGTTCCCTGCACATGATTTCGAATAAAACGAAAATGCAGCTTAGATGCGAGTTCGAACGTGACCTTGATTTTTATAGCGTTTCCTGTTTTGCACACTTTTTCACCTCACTTATCAGCATGAAATATGAAAGTGGAGAGTATGAAAAATTCACCCAAGGCACTTCGAAGCACGGATGTCATCAGTTAATGTATTCAAATTTCAGCTGATAAGACATCAGACAGAAATAAAACTCACGTCCTTTGACCCCGACAAGTGGGATGTAATGTGATCTGGAACCGCTGCTCCAAGCCAAACACAATGGCTTATTCAACTCTCCTGATTTCCCTCGGCAATCCCTCGGTTGAACCAAGCCAGGCAGAAACACAGCTGAAAAATGCGAAGAGAAAATATTAAAATCGACCCAGCAGTTCACACTGTACAGGAAACGGATCGTAATTCAACCTGAATAGTCTCCAGAACTGCTCATCCCTTGAAGCGAATCCAACAAAATTATGGGTCTCTTGAGAACATTTGCCAATCCGAACACGTGTATGTTCCTCAGCCCCAACGGCTCTTCCTTTGCAGGCTGGAACTCGGGATCACATTCGGCTATAATCTCTTCCCATTCATTCTCATCCACAAACTCCTTCAACAATTCCTGTTTTGCATCCCAAACATTAATTTCTTTTTCGCTGAAAAATAACATTCCCAGCGTACCTTGTACTTATGGAGATTCGTCTCGAAGTGCTTCTTAATATCACACCTGAGCGCATGCCAGAAGAGCTCCCTCCCAACAAGAGCCCTGGAAATGGCATGGACCAAACAGTGTCCATCTCCCTCAGCATGTATGGGAACAAGCCTCTCTTCACCATCATTAAAGGCCTGAATAACCGACATGGTGTTGGCCAGGTAGAATCGGCTTCCGGACACATCCCTTCCATACCCAGGCACATTTATATGCTGCGGATCGATCAGAAAGGCCCGCTCACCCAACAAGCTACAGTCAAACGTATCACGGCTGCTGATATCATGAATCGGGACAACCCCTCCTGTCCGCTTGTCCACCCCGAATATGGTAAGAAGCGGCGACACCAGGCGACAATGGTAGTTGTTCAATCCAAGCACCTTAATCTGAAATGACATGTGTCAAATGTCAAGCTCTGGTATATTAAAGAGGAAAAATGTTATGTACTCAGGATTGCGTTAAAAGCCGCAAACATGAGCTATATTCACTGCGTATGTTCGTGCGATGGTTACTGAGCAATTGTTACTGCGACAGAAACTGAGCAATTGTTACAGCGACAGACACTGAGCAATTGTTACTGCAACAGATACTGAGCAATTGTTACTGCGACAGATACTGAGCAATTGTTACTTAGCGAACGTTACCATTTCAGGCCCTTTCCTGACCGCCCTAGATCCCAACAGAATGTTTCTGAGAATGGGCATCATTGCGGAGCTCAAGTCGGTGACAGGCTGAACCTCCAAGATGGATCGGTGCTCATGTCTCTGTCCGCATTCAGGGCATTCAATGCTGATGTTATGTGACGGGAAGTACAGCTTCGTGTGGCACTTCTCATCGGGACATATCCCAGTCAGGAAATGGGCTTGTTTGGCAGGTGGACCCGGCATTGTTCTATCAAAAAATGCCCCTGCAAAAAAAAAAAAAAATGTAATATGAAATTAAATAAATTGGAACAGAAAATATATGCCAATATAATATGGAATGTATCTTACTTTTTTTGTGCCTGTCACTACTACTTTTTCATCTCCAGCTGGTGGTTCCTCCTCGCTTCTGGACCCGTCAGCAAACTGGGCAGACCTTCCTCCAAATGGCCAAATTTACAGGTGTTGATAACCGGGAGTGAAATGAGGAAAAATAAGAAGTTAAAAAGAGTACAAAGGGGGAGGGGGGAAAAAAGGAAGACGACAAATAAAAAAAAATGAAAGTCAAAGGCTCTTTACGGTGGCGTGTACGAATAGGCTGCAGAATCATACGGATTTACACTAATCTGAAAGGAAGAAGACGCTGCGTTGTGATTGGTCCGTCTGTCAGGTTGTTAGCAGTCTATTGGTTACATCACGATTGGAATGTGTGGTGTAAATGAAACATGCGTGATGCTGATTGGTCAATGCGTCACAATTCGGATAAGGCCACTTGAGAATGTTTTCATTGGAATTCCAAGGTCATTTCTACGCATGCGCTTTCGTATTGTTCCTGGAATGTGATTGTCCAATTCAATGCTCCATTAGGAAAGATAAACAACTAATATTGCACCGTATGGACCTGGTATGGACCGTATGATTGCATCAAATTGCGCAAATCACACAGAGATTTAACATGCAAGTTTTCTAGGTCGTAGTTAGACTAGAAAATTTAAGCAGGATCATTTTTTTTTTATCCTTACTCGTGACAGATTGTAACACATGCAGTTGTAATGTAATGGAATGTAACTGTTATCAGTACGGTTATCAGCAGCTATTAATTAAAGGGGCGCATGTTCGATTACGTCAAAAATGCAGCAAAATCGACCTTTGGCCGTTCACATTTGATTGTAACATGGAAATGGTTCCAACTTTGTCATAATAGTCAGCAAATTATTGAGAAACACGATGAACACTATGAAAACAATGCCAGATAACTGTTATTAGTGACTAAAGCACTGTTATCACCAAGAGCGAATAACTGTTATCACATATTTGAAGAGTCAATCATGTGAATGATGTGGCGCAGGCGCAGTTAATAATAACATCAGTGCACACGCATTTGTGTTAATATTTGTACAGTACAGTACATCATTACAAAATATGTAACTGTAATGTTAATATAACAGTGCTCTTTCCTTCGAATCCGCTACTTTAAGTGCATTATTGACCTTTAACCTTTCCGATACTAACAATTGCGCAAGCGTACATTCCAACTTCAATTTAAGTTGTAATTAGAAACATTGAAGCCATATTTGTCCGCCATATTTGAGCTCCGAGCTCTCTTACTATAATAAAAGTTAATGCCTTATGTAAATATAGCGTTATGTACATCGTTTTAAATATTTGGCAATTGTATTTCCCCAATTTAATGTTTTAATTAATGAGTATTTCCTCCACGTATTTAATTCCAACTGGCAACCTTGCATTATTCCACCTCCCCCCCCCCCCCCCCCCCCCNATCTTCATCGTTTCCGAATAAAAAAAAAGTAAAGGAAAAAAAGAGCTAGAGAGAATAAAAGAGGAACAAAATTCCAAGTGTTTACTCCTACTACAGTGTTGTGTTCTCCTTGAGTTTAATAAGCCCAGAGACCCGAACCCAGAACAAGTGCGTAGAAAATGGCTGAGAATCTGAAGAAGAAGCCGAGCAAAGGAATCCTGAAGGCGTCTTCCAGCTTCGACGCCCCAGACAGAGCAGAATCCGCAAAAAGACTGTGAGTCACTCTCTCGAATATAATAATTGACATAATTTTAAAAAACAAGAAAAAAAATGGAATACATTTTTTCTGTAATAATAATTGTTATATAAGAGTGCAATTAACGCAATGGAACATTCCAAACAGCAGGTCGAAGGAGACGAAATGGGATGAGATGAACATTATTGCGACGCTTCATCCGCCGGATAAGGATTACGGGCATATGAAGATTGAGGAGCCCAAGACGCCGTACAATTACGAGAAGGACGGATCTGATGAAGAGACGGGTGGGCTTGATGCGGACATGCTGGCCAAAAAGTATGGGTTTGTTAGTACGTTGCGTAGGAAGCCGGATGCTAATTTGAGTGGTTTAAAATTTTGCAGGATTCAGCTGGGTGCGAGTCAGCCACCGAAGGCGCTCGTTCCGGAGGAGCCTGAAGACGAAGAGTCCGAGGAGGAAGAGGAATCACCAGAGGAGAGAGGTAATTCAACACAAATCGACAGGAATCGAAGAGTGTAAATGTTATAGACCAGGAAAAAAAAAATCATAAATTTGTGTTATTTAGACTTTTAAAAGGTGCAGTTTTTGCCATTTTTTCCTGAAAGAGCGGTACGTACGCCATGAGGGCCAAGTTTCGGGACTCTCAGTACTCCGAAAGTGGGTTAGGTAGCCTGGACATACAAACAGATGCATTTTCTGCTTCATTATGTAAGATTTAGACTTTAAAAAGTGTAGTGTTCTGACTTTTTTCTTGAATCAGCCACATGTAAGTCATGTGTGCCAAGTTTCAGCACTCTCAGCACTCTGAAAGCAGGTTAGGTAGCCTGGACATACAAACAGACACACTTTCTGCTTTATTATGTAAGAATTAGACTGGAAAAAGTGTTGTTTTGGGACATTTTCCCAAAAATCAGCTGCATGTGAGCCATGTGTGCCCAGTTTCAGTAGTCTCAGTGATCTAGAAGTGGGTTAGGTAGTCCAGAAATACAAACAGAGGCAGTTTCTGCTTTATTTCGTAAGATATAACTTATACGAAGAAAAAAAAGTGTTGTTTTGGGATTTTTTCCTGCATCAGCGGCATGTAAGCCAAGTTTCAGCCCTCTCAATAGTCCAAAAGTGGGTTAGGTAGCCCGGAAATACAGACACACTTTCTGCTTAATTATGTACGATAAGTTGCAGGTACAAAATAAGTTGATTACTGCACCTTTATTATCTGAGCATTCGCATGCCAAGAGTGTTAACATATTTGAGCAAGGACCGAGTGTGTAATATGATTATATTTGCAGCCCATCGCAAAATGTTCGAGACCAAGCGCAAGCGGCACTATAACGAGTTCCATGCAGTGAAGTTGGCACGGCAGCTAATGGAGAAGGATGAGGATGGTGATGGTGATGAGGATGAGGAGGACGAGGCTGCTGAGCTGGAGGAGGAGTCGCAAGAGCCTGCTTCTGGAAGTGGTGGCGTCCAGGCCAGTGCGGGACCCAGCCGTTGCGTAGATTGCGGCGGAAGGCGGAACGGGAGAGGAGGCGAGCAGGAAGAAGATGTCAAGGAAGAGCAGGAGGAAGGGAAGGCGGAAAGTGAGACGGAGGTGGGAAAGACGTTGAGCACTACCGCAGAGATGGATGAGGGTGAGGCGGGCGAATGAGTGCAAGGTTCATGCTGAGATAAATTGGAAGTTAACAGTCACTGATTATATCAGCAGGATGAGGAAAAAAGGACGGGGGAATTCTTCTTTTTTTTTTTTGGTCTTGCTTTTTGGGCACGGAAAAAAAGAATAAATTTATTTTTGTATCCCTGATTTTGTTGAACTGGCTCCGGTACCATGAAAATAAAATTGGCAACCGCATTATTGCGAGTAAATTGTGCCCCCGATATTTGGCGAATGATGACGGTTGGTAACGCTACTGTCAGCTCAAGCGGGGTGTAAGTTTCCTAGAGAATAATATTATTTGCAGGTAAATTTTCAATGCATTAAAAAATTACATAAGTTATTACATGTCGGCTCCACAGTGCAGTCCTTGCAATGATAAACTATTTAAAACCTTCAATTGCAGTTTCCAATAGGAGAATAATCTGTTACGTTATGATACTGATCACTTGTGAGAGTGGAAAATGACAGCGTGATGGTATGTACCTTACAGTTGGCAGTTACCACTCTTGTGATCAGTAACATATAATGGCGTATTCTCCGCTCTTGTGGGCATGATTCAATATTGTGATCAGCTCAAGACGATGCCTCTGAAAATGTGACGAACGATTTAATTTTCTGAAGTCATTTTCAGTGGAATTTTTAACGACTGTTAGTAGAACATAATTCGTTTGTTCTAATCGTGCTTGAGACAACAACTAGAGAACACATTTCTCAATCCTGGCTTTTATTTCAGATGATTAATATCATGTAGGTCGAGGGACGTTTTATGGCATCGTAGGGTTTGCAATGAAGGCATGTTTAACTACATATCTGTTTCTTGTTATGTATTCAACTACTCCATGTTGTCACCTGTTTCTCTCGTCGTACTGATCGCCTGACACTTAATTCGTAAGTGTTTTGGTTTCCATCACCTAATTTACGTCTTTTCCATCTTGTGAACTTCTGTGCCTTAGTTGCAGTATGTGCCAATATTTTCCCCTGCTTAACAAGTGAATAATGTATGAAGCGTAGGAGAAACTGTTTCGTAAAATCGTGTAAATGGGGGCTTTGACATTGTCAATTAAACCTTTTTCTGTTAAGCTCGCTATTGTTAAACGTTAGGGAGAAGTGAGTGTTGCGATTGTTGCAAGGACTGTTTTTATTCCATTCTGCATATCCCATATGCACCAGAAAAAAAAATACATTTTTTTTTTTGGGGTAACCCAGCAAATTTTTAAATACCATGCGACGTACTCTAGTCTTAGTTATTCCCCCCTCCACCATGTCGAAACCCCCTGTGCTGGGTGTCTCATAATTAACCTACCATCCAGGCTTGTTTAGTGACCTCAGCACCGCCACATGTTCTCGGGTGGTCACGTGATTTTGTGCTACATGCAAATCACAAGGCTTGTGTTAATCACAGTCACTTAAGACATGTGCAGCGCTGAGTCAAATATGCAGAAATGATGTCGTACCTCGCACTGACTAGAAACGGAGTGCAGATGAAGGTTAATTCTGAAACGCCGTGTGTACGTATATTTTTATGTGATTATTGTTGGTTAAATGTCATCCCACCAGCCCTTAAATTAATTTTTTTCCCACTGATGAGGTAGCCGTTACGTAGTTATGTACATATTTATACAGTAAAAAGAGGGTACTGCAGCAGGTTGTGTGCTGATTCCGAACCGAACAGTGTATTTAAGTGCAGTAAAAAAAAAAAGACAGATGATTGATGTTGTAAAACTTTTAAAAAGAAGCATAAGATCATCTTTGAGGAGTGTACAGCTGAAGTTTAAAAAAAAAAAAAGTCAATAAAAGTGTAAAAGCTGGACATATTTATTTCCTTACGTATTATTCCGCATTTACCTGTGAGCGATGAAACCAATTGTTTGGGGCGAAAGTAACGATTTTCATCACAAACAATTAGTTTAATTGCTCCGCGTTTCACATTGTTCGTATGTAATCGAAGCCTTATTCCGCTGAATGAAAGCAGCCATTTAGCGAGGGATTTGGGAGGGGGAAAAAAAACAACAGGTTGTTTGACTCACAGTTTTTATTTTCGTAGCAACAGTGGTGGAAAAATCACACTTCATTTTATCGAAACGATGTTTCCAGCACATCTATTAAAGCCATCATTTAACATCACAGTGCACTTTTTTTTTTTTTGGTCACACGAAGAATGACAGTTATCACTAACAGTGTTGACTAGAATACTTTTCCGAGATTTTGTCACCCACAAAATAAAGAGCGATCACAGCAAAGCCTTGACATCAAACGTCAAAAAACGTGTTTACGTGTACATAAATATATATGTTTATTATATGTCGACATCTTTTTCCCCTCATCTATAGCTGTTCGTTATTTGTGCGTCTGGCGTGTTTCTTTTTCCAAAAAAAAATCTTACAAGGCATTCTCATCAATGGTCCTCATTTTCTTCTTGCTAATTACCCTTGATATAATACTATTAAAGTTGCGGTGCTCATATATATTTTTTTTTTACAAAACGAGAGGGAGAAGCCACCTTTGTGAGTGTGCGCAATTTAAAAAAGGCCGACACTTGATCACTAAACAATAAGCCACAGCCTACTCAAACATTGGTCGTGTAATGGAATGGGTGAGGAGTTGGGGGGGGGGGGGGTGAGCGATCCACGTTGTACATATTGCATGAGGAGAGTACAGCAACTGTTGCCTTCATTACTCAAGCGTACTATCACTGATAAGGCGAAAACACACATGCACTACACATGCCTTCATTTTTTCCATCAAATCAATGATGCTATACGTATCAGAAGATCCTATCCAATTCAGGACAGTGCCGAGTTCAGTTTGGAGACAGCGCATTTGATACTCTGAAATTTATGAGAACTCTTTAAAGCATATTGAATTATTATGTTGCAAAACATGCTGGGTGTATGCTAAAGAACTGCCCTGATCTGGAGAGTCAGCTGATATTACTTGTCATAAATTATAATAGTGCGACATGCCTTTGTAAAGAGGTGAGGATCCCACATGCTAGTAAGGACGGGGAGAGCCACAATGTCAACCTTTTTATAAATATCGTTCAATGGTTCAATGTCGGCTACTTTTGCCGTTGGCAGGTCAACCTTGAATGTTATAAAATAAGATGTGGAATGCGTCTGTCCGGTTAATGACAAAAAAAAAAGGACAGCTTCTCGCTTAATTATCCTTCGGTGTCACTGGAGATGCAAGCGCAATGCAAGCTGTAACGTAATTGGCTTCATCACTTGGTCACAGCAATAATGTGGAATAGTTAATGGCTTCTGTGCTAGTAGCACGAACAAATAAATCATTAGCAGTAACGTAATAAGTCACATGATTGTAAAATAAATAAGTAAATCATTTTTATATACAGGTTCATATACTGGGTCACAATCAACTCCAATGTATCTAAATGTGTGTAAAAAATATAAATAAATAAAATAAAGCATTCAGGTTTGATCCGCTGTACATTACGAAGTAAAGAGTCCTCATTAGCATTGCCTGATCAGCTGTTTCGGTGTATCGTAGAGATATTCTGGCTCACCCTGTGTGGACAGGTCAGTGTGCATTTAGGGAGTAATGCGGGAGGGCAAACGAATCGACGCACAACACAAATGACACTAAAAACCAAAGCGGTTGGGGTAAGGGATCCAACAGAATTGGAGCTTACATCTCGTTAATTTCATCCAGCCATTTGCATTTGTGTGAGCGTGAAAAAGGTATCGATCTGCTGCTGCACCGTCTTTGGATTAGAGCTGCAGTATACCAAACCTGTGGACCCAGTCTGCGTGGCAATGTTCATGGCCACCTTTTGGCATGACTGGATGCAGGCAGGTCCGTTGTACTCCAGGCCTATGACTGGACCTCTCTCCACCACCCCCGAATACGATTGGGTCAAGAAGACCCTCTCAGCATCCGAAGCGCACAGAAGCATCTCCCTGGTCGATACGAGGCTGCATTCTGAGTTTTCCGCTCTCATGGCTGAGATGTACGAGCGGGCCCGTTCATGCTGCTGTCCGTCGGAGAAGAACGCGACCAGTGCAGCCTCCTCGTAGATACGTTGGCGCTCACCGCCACTCATCGGGACTACGCTACGTACATGGCTCATATCCACACGTATTCTGCAAGACACAGATTCGTTTAGCATTTCGCATGAAATGAAGGTGAAACTAGCCAAGTCACTTACTTGGAAAATGCATCGGAGGCAGGCATCGGGAAGTAGGCAGAAACCTTGGCGCTCTCCGGTAGCAGAGTCCAATTCTTCTCTATTTCCACAGGTGTGAAGTCGTGAACCTCGCTCCAGTTGTTGTTAAATGGGCTGAGATCCGCGGCATGGAACTGGGATTCCAGCTCCGGATAGAAATAGTGGTAACAGCCCACGTAGATACCCGTAGACGACTCGATGATAGGCTGTGTGGCGCAGCACAGGAACACCGTCAGCTTGCGGCAATCACGTGTGCGGAACTGGCCACAAGCCAATATGCATACGCAGTCTGTGCAGTCTCGTATGAACACGCTGGTAGTACACATAAGGGCATTAGTTGATTAGTCACAAACTAATTAGCGAATAATATTAAGCATGCTGATTCCCTAATGGTAGTCCATGTACTATATACGCCAAATTGTTTCATACCTCCGGGGTATGAAACAATTTGGCGTATACAGTACACTGTACACCGTATAGTCTAGGGGTAGTCCGTTAACACAAAATATGTAAGTGAATAACCCCTCGGTTTCATGCTTCTGAAGTGTTTCTATAATTACGACCGAATAACGAGGCCAACTTCATACCTCCCCTTGACCGGACCGAGAAAGATGTTGCAGTTGACGCAATCATCAATCGTAACCGTATTGATGTGGTCATACACAAATATGCTGGTGTTTTTACAATTCTGGATTATAAACTGCTGGCCGTTGACCGTCCCCGGAAGCCTTCCGACTTCCCCACCATCCGAGTCCTCAATCGTGTAGTCCTTTGGATCCACCTTCTCCCTTTTCTCCCTGCCAAACAAAAATAAAGCCCAATTGGAACTCATTTTTAATATTTAAAAAAAGTAAACTTAAAAAAAGTCTCACCATGTATACTCTTTCTTCATGCTGTCAGTACTCTTCTTCCTCCTGCTGCTTCCCCTCTCTCGTCTGGTGGGAGATGGCCTCGGATGGATACAGCCCATCACTCAGCTCAACCTTACAGACCCACCGGGGGCGCTTCAATTCATCTCGAGGCGGCCAACGGACCCGCAGAACCCGAATAGGAAAATCTCAAATCGCCGATCAAACGCCGCCATCTTTGGAACGGCGGCCATGTTGGAATTCGAACGGAAAAAACTCACGGGGCGCGTTCGGCACTCCCAATTGTTTACACACGGGTGCGTTCAGTCCGCATACAAAATAGCAGCTTATAGCTATTCGTACATGCTGATATGTCCGTACCCGTCCGTACCGAGCAGTACACACACTAATTGCGCGCACACACACTGCACAATGCAATGCACTGCTGATATGCAATCATATTCTGATATGAATTCGCTGTACCGTGTCAGTACGACGATCCGCAGCATTGCAGCTTAGCTATATATTATAGTTATATTCTAATAGCTACCTAGATGTCTTCCATTTTTGCACATTTTTGCACGTTTGATGCCACATTTCAGCAATTTTGATGTCTGAAAGCGTGGAATTTTGATGGGGTATGACAGCATCAGCTGATAGGGAAGAGATGCGTAAGTACTACCAGCTGGGCCTGGTTGTCCTGGCCGTTGTGAGCGTGACGGCCTTCGTGTTCTACAAGAATGAGTACGACAAGCTTCATAAGGTACTGGAGGTTCTGGACATTTTTGGGAATGCGCAGCAGGCTGCGGATGAAGAGCCGCATGGAACGGAGTATGACTTCTTACAGGATGGACCCACATGGCAGCGGATCGACGACGCTTGGTATGATCTTGATATGATTTGTAACGATGTGCAGCTTACATTACTTATTATTTGCAGGTATGGGTACGCAGCGTTTTATATCAAAGGACATGTGAAGGCCTTACTGATTGGACCGCCTGCGGATGAAACGCTGTTTGATTGCCACTTGCGGCACAGTGCTAAATGGCCGACCACACAGGAAAAAGCGATTGTGATTCCGGCGACGACCACAGTGCAACCGCAAGGGGTGTTACCAGCGCCGGATATGTCTCATCGCAGCCTGTACTTCGCAACGTGCAGGGCCAGCCAATTGCCGATAGCAGTACATTTAGTGCCGCGAGGCGGGAGTGTGCTGAATTACGCTTCGTTACCGGTGTACAAATCGCCGGAGATGAACACGACAGGTCGTACTGGTGTGTGCGTACTGCCGCACTTACCGGTTCCGCCATCAAAAGTGGCTGAGATGATAGCGATTTATAAGCTAGTCGGGGTTACCATGGTGCTGTTTTACAACAGTGATGTTCTGCAGAATACGAACAAGGCGATATTGGACTCGCGCGGGTATGGCTATGCGACGTACCTATACAGATGGAACTTTCCGTTTGCAGCAAATGACGAGATAGCAACCGAGGTGGTACAAAACGACTGTGTGCACAGACTGGCTGGGATTGCGGACACAGTCATAATCACCACCGCCAAAGATCTGGTTACACCGCGCCACCATCACTCATTGGCATTGCTGTTCTCGGATTACGGTGCTAACATCGGCAAATTCCAGTTTCCAGAGCCGCACCTGTGCGGCCAATTTCCCACACAGGACAAAACGCATGTACTTGCCTTCCGTCCTGCTGTCCTACTATCGCAGGGAACACCAAAAACCCAGTTGGTCTCGCAACGAGTGGCCTCCGTGCATTCATGCAAGCAATTGTTGCGTCGGCACAGCGATATCGCAACAAAATTCGCTGCGTCGCTCGACGCATCGCCTTACCTTAAAAAATGGACATGAAACACCCAGGTATATCCCATTTCTTTTTATTTGACTCGCCATGTTAGTGCCTAGGGAATGCGCCGTGCATGAATATCCACATTTGGGGAGGGAAAAAAACCGAACAGTGAGGCATATGCAAAAAGGTGCTACTTTAGTCGCTGCAACACGGCTGCGTTGAGAAGGTTGGCTTCCTTTAGCGTCTGCGTCTCGTCGGTCAGCTCCTTGTTGGGGAAAGTGGTCAGCAGCAAGAAAACAACGGATGCGTACTGAGGACGTGCTCTGGATATCCGGTTAAGGAAAACTGCGATTGGGTTACCTCATTGTTCTTCCATTACTATTGTGATCATACGGTGCCAAATAAATTTTCCTACCGTCAGCTTACCTTCGCGTAATTCCACTCTGTCAAAAAAAGGATACGCTGCGACGTACCTCCTGAGGTCACCTACAGTGTGCCCGTGGTTGAATCGTCCCACCAGCCTGGTCCCGTCTGCGAGCCTGATCTGGATGCTGGTCTGCGGCTGGTCCTGGTCCAGCGCCAGGGCTGCCTGGGCCTCCTTCTCGGCTGCTTCCCTGGCCTCCTCGGTGACGGGGGGCGGCGGCACGGCTGCCCCTCCTGCCCCTCCCCCTTCCGTGGCTCCTCCGACCGTTGGTGGTGATGGGCTGCCAAGAGCAAGGATGGGTGAGAGGAGAAGTCTCCAAATAAATGCTGCCAGCTCCAGGACTGGTCTAAAGAGCAGGTCCAGCGGCCACCACCTTCCCAGCATCATCCCCTGGCCAGTGAATGGCTGCACCGACGCTCGCGACGATGACGTCTCTGCGTAGTCCTGATGACGGTGATCCTCCATGCTCAGGTGGACCTCCGTCCCCGGGCCGCGCCACCTACGCTGAAGCTCCATCGGAATCTCCCTGAAGAGATCAGGTTCAATGTAAAAAATAATCTTCGTTGACTCCGGATATAACAGCCTCATTTTCACCCAAGGTGTAAATCACTCGTCAAGTCTGACCAAGTCCAGCTTTTTATAAGTCCGTTGTACGCTCAACTGCTGAGTGATTTACCCCTTATTTTCACCTCGCCTAGCCTATAACAGACAATTTTTTGGCCCACTGGGCGGAAAATTACGCTGGTTTTGATTAGTCAACTTCCTTTCCCAGGCACAGAAAATACTGGATTTTCGCATTTGTCACTGATCTAAACTAAAGGCCAATTTCACAAAAAAAATGTCGCGCGGCAAACGGCACGACTTGCGGCAAATTTTTATTTATACTTATTGTTGCCAACAGTTGGCAACAATAAATATAAATAAAAATTTGCCGCAAGTCGCGCCGTTTGCCGCGCGACATCAACTGTACGTAACATATAAGGCAAAGTTTGTCGGTATGTCTCATATGTTTGTAAGGCAAAATTTGTCATTATGTCTTATATGTTTGTACGGCAAAGTTTGTCAGTATGTCCCACTTCCCTCTACCACCCTATTCTGAATTTAGCAATGTGTTCAGTAATTCTTTAATTCCGTGGAAAGAAGGGGTATCCTGCTAGCTGTGATGTAAGTACGAGTGTGCTTTACCCTCTGCGGATGGAATCAAGGAAGTCCTTGTTGGCCGGATCTGAGTAGTCCCTCATGGGCTCGTTGTTGAGGCTGAAACCGTTGCGCCACAGCTTCAGTGTGACCTCCCGAGGCGACTCCTCCGCGTTCGAGGGGCCACCGACCACCTCGGTGTCCTCCGAACCCTGCCCCAGCCTGTATCCGACCCCGCTAAAGTGCGCATCCTTCTTCCTCGCCTTACTGCGAGGATCAATCACCTCCGCATGCTCCTTAGCCGACTTGAACATCTCGGCCACTATATCGTGCTTCTTCTTCCCCGGCCCTATAACCTGCTGGCCGCTCCTTTCCGACCCGCCTGCATAGAAAGCCTGCCCTTCCTCCTCATCCGAATCACTGTCCTCTTTGGACATTGTGTGCAGGGTGGCAAACCGAGACTTTTCCTTCGGGGCTTTTTTAGCCGCAGAAGACGGAGGAGCCTGCGGAGGGTCTGGTGCCGCCGGCTCTGGAGCTGACGGGCTCATCTGGACATCAGGCTCACCTTGCTCGTAGAAATTAGCCAGAGCAACCTGCCACAGAAGTACTCATTACATACTAAATACTTACTGTACATATTACCTTAAAAATATGCTCTCTCTCTAGCTAGATAATTTATGAGTCACATAGAAAAGTCAACTATTCTGAATCGAAAAATTCTAACACTATTACAACAGTTCTGAATCGAACAGTTCGAACAGCTCGGAATTGAACCGTTCTGAATCGAGCAATTCGAACAATTCTGAATCGAACTAATTAGAACAGTTCTGAATCGATTAATTCGAACAATTCTGAATCGAACAATTGGAACAGTTCTGAATCGAACTAATTCGAACAGTTCTGAATCGAACTAATTCGAACAGTTCTGAATCGAACGAATTAGAACAGTTCTAAATCGAACGAATTCGAACGTTCCATTTTTATAATTTTTCTTACCTCAAGCTGCCAGGCAGCAGATTCCAAGTAGAACTTGGCCCGATCTGCGTGAACTCCAGTCACGTCCGAGAACTGGGATATCAGCTCATCATGGTCCGACATATCTTCAACTTTTACACTAACAAAAACTAAATGTGGCAGTACAAAAAAAATGAACTCAAAATACAAAAAAATATTAATAATTTTCCACCAAAAAAGATGAGCCAAGTCACAAGAATTACTTGCGACTTGCTAAACGAACAGGGAACTAACCTCACTCCGCTGCGACGGGAACACGGAGGGCCGGATGCAACGGAGCTGATATATTACCAACAGCTATTTTCGAACATGTTCGAATGTTATAGCTTGTGACTATTTGACCTGATTTGACCTTTGCTGCCGTTACTAAATCGGGGTTTAAGGCATATAAAATCTGACGGAAATCTAGGTGAACCTAAGTTACTGGCACGGTTACGAAATTAACGGTAAAATAGCTTGTTACTAGTTCAAATAAGCAGCGATAAGCAGCTATCAAACGAATACGGATGCAACCCACGCTGTTGTCAGAAATGACGTCGCGCAACATAATAATTAAATATTTAATAATAACAACAACATATTCAGATATGTATATAAATATTAGGTTCTGGTGTAACAAACAGTAGAGTTTAAAATGGTGGAATAACATTTTTTGGAAGTGTTTGAATTTCATCTGGCTACTCGTAGGCGGCCATGTTGGTTTTTGCATCAATAATGTCAATTATTTTAGGAGTGATTTAACAGGTTTTAAAATAATTATTTGACAATTGTTTTAATTGCTGTTGGAGTTGGTTCAGGATGAGCAACATTTATATTCAGGAACCGCCCACACACGGGAAGGTAAATTTTTTTTTAAAAGCCATTCATGACAATAAGTAGCCTACTGGCAGATAATTTTCTGCAAATTAATTGATGTGTTAATTAATAAATGTGGTTTTTCTGATTAACATTATTGGAGACAAAAATGGACAGCTTCAAATACCTGGTATTTTCAGGTCCTGTTGGAGACGACTGTTGGTGATATTGACATTGAACTGTGGTCGAAGGAAGCGCCGAAAGCATGTCGAAATTTTATCCAGCTTTTAATGGAGGGGTACTACAACGGAACTGGGTTCCATCGGGTCGTGAAGGGATTCATCGTGCAAGGTGGCGACCCAGAAGGAGACGGGACAGGTGGTGAATCGATATACGGAAAGCCATTCAAGGTAAGCATTGCAAACAATGCGAATGACAAGCAGAATTTTAACATACTTTATTATCAGGATGAATTCCACACGAGATTGCGATTCTGCCGACGTGGACTACTGGCCATGGCTAATGCAGGAAAGGATGATAATGGGTCGCAGTTTTTCTTCACGATGGCACCGACTCCGGAACTTCAGAGCAAGCATACAATTTTTGGAAAAGTCGCAGGGGACACCATATACAACATGCTGAAACTGGAGGAAGTTGAAATCGGAGAGGTGAATTTTAGCGGCAGTTGTAATGTCAGCGGGGTTTTTTTTTAAAAAAATTATATTTATTTTTCAGGATGAACGCCCGGTGTATCCGCCTAAGATAATCCGCGGGAAAATACTTTTCAACCCTTTTGAAGACATTGTACCAAGAGTAACGGCTTCCAAAAAGCCAAAGGAAGAGGGAAAGAAGAAGGGAAAAGTTGTTGGCAAAAAGTAAGGTCTGCCTTTTCGAACTATGATGCGAATACCACAATGTATTGCACCAACTTGTAGTGTGTCAAAACTCATTGCGATTTTCCAAGAAAGTTGGTTGCGGAATTGTCTGGAGTTAATGCCCCCTCTACGAGCGTTATCACCGTCTGCTCAATCTGATGATAACTTGAGTTGCGTGGTTGCGGGCAGGTCATGGCTATAGTTATTTTTATGTCGGAGTAGTGAAAATGAAGGAAAGTTGCGAAAACGATTATATCTAGGGGTGCGATTTGCTTCAGAGATAATTCAGTTCTATGCCATGTTTACGATTGGTTCAGTAGGGATAAGTCACCTTATGAAGGCATCAGGTCAATGGGGTTACGTTTAATAAATGACCTGCAAAAAAAGTTTTCCACCAGTTGAAAGAAAGTGCTGGATAAAATCAAATATCAATTTTTGCAGGGATTTTAAGCTGCTGTCTTTTGGAGCTGAAGCGGAGGAAGATGAGGAGGAAATGGCAGAAGTCAACAAGAGTTTCTCCGGAAAGAGCAAATCAAGTCACGACCTGGCGAACGACCCGAAACTCAGCTCACAGCCTGCTGTGGAATCTAACAAAGGGAAGAAACGAAAGGAAGAAAAGTTAGAGAGCGACGAGAGTGACGATAATAATTCTTCAGACACATCTGAAAAGGTGGAGGAGAAGAAGAAGGCATTGGAGCAAGTGAAGAAGAAACTGAAAAAGGAGGACAAAAAAGCCGAAAGCAGCGACGATGAGGAGTATTACCTTGGAAAAGACAGGGACGAGGCAAATAAGATAAAGATGTAAGTAATGTAAGAGACAGCACATGACAGGTGCCGGTATTGTTTTTATTTTAGTGACATTAATGAATAAAATTGCTCCGCGACTGTAGGGAAGAAATTCGCAAGGAAATTCGAAGCCTGAAGAAGGAGATGAAGGGTGGAGACCCAAACGAGGCCCAGCAGAGCGGACCAAGTGGAACGCAATCCAAAACCAGCTTGCTGGAAGCATATCAGAAAGAAATGGCGATATACAGAGAAAAAACGGAAGTCATCAAGAAGGGTGGGTACCGCACAGAATTTCATCTCGTTTTGTAAAACTATTCTGCGGACGTTCGATTGAAGAGTCGGATGATAATTTAAGGTCAAAGTTGATCTCTTGTTGTTTGGAGATGATTAGACCTTCCTGGGGCATATCTGCGGTGAATGCGACCATTGATTAATTCCTAACTTCCAGTGTGTGTATAGTTGCATTTCAAGGTTCTTGTAAAAAAATTACTTTGGAATTAATCATAAGCATGAGCTATGGGAAGGCATGTTTTCACAGCTGGTTTCAAGAAGCTTCTTTGAATACTTGCGGTCATGTTTGCAGATTACTTTGCTAAAAATACAATTGTTTTGCAAATTTTGAAACGTGCCAGATGGTGAATACTGGTTTAACAACACCGCCTTGCACCCGTAAACTTTGGTCAGCTCTAATCAATTTCGAATGGGTTTCGCTGTGAGTTTATTTAGGTCAGGTTCTGCCAATAAAGGTAGATTGATGACCGAGGATTCATCCTTGTCAGCGATGTTCATTGTTCCCAACTATTAAAGACGAAGATAAATCCTCGGTCGTCACCCTACAGTATCGTCAATGGCGTAACCTAATTTCTTTTGGTAGATCACTCTTTGAATCAGGAGCATGTCTTTCAATGCAGTTGATTTTACAGCACTTCTGTAGCCTAATCTGTCTCTTATTTACGTAAAAATATTTTGAGTTGCTGCATCACATCTTAAAAATATGCAATTTTTGCAAGGCGACAACATGTGCCTCATCTGAATATTGGCAGCTTAATATTAATGTGTACAGTAAATGTAATAATTACACGGTTTGGCTGGTTTCTCGGAGCCAAATCTGGTAACTGTTTTGATAACCTATTGCGCATTTTCCATGCTGATTAATGTCAGCGCGTGTTTTTATATGTGCATGACTCATACAACAAACTTGGAGGATATAGTCTTTATAACTGGTTTTTTTGTTCGAGAAGGAAATAGTTTCAGGTTCAAAGGAAATGAAAAGACCTATGAGCTGATATCACTAATGTATTATGCTAATAGTGGGTGAGAATGTTTTATGCACTTTTCAAGGCTGTCTGTTACTAAGGGTATAACATGTAATAGCAAGATGATAATATTATTGCAGCATAATTCTGTTTTTCACTCTGTACATGTTACAGTAACAATTTCAATTTTTTAAATAAATCCGTTTCATTGAAGGTACTGATCGTGAAAAGCAAACTTTGGGCATTTTGGAAAAATTCAAGACCAGACTGAAGACTGCCCAAAATGAAGATGCGGATGAAGAAGAAGGTGAAGCTGAGGAGGACTTGGACGATTTCACCGGCGACAAGTGGTTGGCACACAAGTTGAAGTGTGAAGATGACGAGAAGGCGGCATCAGTGGCTAAGGATGCCAACATGAAGGGTGACGACTGGTTTGACATATACGACCCCAGAAATAACCTGAACAAGCGGAGAGTGGAAAACAGCAAGGAGGTGATGCGGCGGAAACGCTACCAATAGTTGTACATAAGTGTTGTGTTTTTTAAAAAATAAATAATTATGTAAAATGTCACCTTTTATCTGGCCATTGTCAGTGTCACCTTTCCTTTTTCGAGTACTGGCCTTGACTATACTGCTGTACCTGCACTAAGATCTGATTTGAAAAGCTGGCCCTTTCCCTCCCCCCAGGGAGAGGAGATAAGTGATTTAGAGGGGCTGTCCCTCTCGATATGCCCTTGATAAGCCTCTAGTACGTCTTTTGTCGTGGCATGTTGACTTCCTAGCCAGATGATGATTGACCAGTGCCTGGCTCACTTGCGACTATTTAGCTGGGTGCAGACATGGCGTACCCTGTCAGCTCACGTGTGGATGCATATGAAAATGGAGCTATGTATGGTAGGTACTTTACTCAAGGTTGTGAGAATAAGAGAGTGTGCATAGTAATCGTGATGGATTAGTAATGTGGCTTATGATTGGCAGATAGCAAGCAGCAATGGTGGTGGTAGTTACAGAGCATCACCAGTTTTCAAATCGCTTGTAGATTAGCCTCTTATCAGTAATGGTTCGTCACTCTTGAGACACTGACAGCTTATTGCAGGGCATGTTAACTTGCGTGGAAGGTATAGTTCTTTGTTAGTGTACCCGGTACTGAACAGGTAATCATGTGCATGGCCAATCAGTTGATCATTTTGTTTGTTCACATTCATTCATGAATTTGTAACGTTGTAAGGGAGTCTGACCTTGTATGTTTTTTCCTAGAAGTGATCGACTGCAGTTCCAATTTTGCATGTCTTTAGAATGGAATTAAACCCGTTGCGAGTAATATAATGTATCACTTTTTTTTCCCAGCCTTTGTGTACGGTTGACAAAGTGTTACATTATGCCTGGTCATAGCCTGCATAGTGAATAGACATGTCTGCGGTCAATAGACGACATTGATCCACATGGTCGGTGTAAGGTCAGAAACACTCCAAGTTTGTTCACCCTACTGTTATTTATTCAAGTTATTGCACCAAACTTGATCAGTTGCACCCGTGGCCCCTGTAAAATGATTAGAAACTCAAATGTGCTGCTATTATTATTATGAACATGTACTACATTGCCTGATTACAGTGGCCTGCAACCACTTTATCATTTGTCACCTCAAATATGAGGTTGAAGACCTTCACTCAAAAGGGGACCTATCAAGCAAGTTAGAGACAGATTATCCCCCCCAATGATCCTATATATTGAGATGGAGGATAGGGAGGGATGGGGCATGTCCCTGAAGAGGCCAGATAGAAACTCAGTCTAACATCAGCCAGACTCCTATAGACCATGTACTATTCCAGCTCGGACATAAGTGCTAGTGATCCATCCCTATACAACCATCAAGAGTCACTAGAAGACTTAACAAGTGGGTATTCACCAATAATAATAATAATAATAAAAATTGTGTGACCCTTTTAAAAAAACGTGCCAGTTATTTAGGAGCGAATTTTCCAAATGACTCACTAGAGAGCGCCTGCGGTTTCTTTTTTTCTTCTTTACTCTGATTTTTATAAAAGTTCCGTTGCGTCAAAGTGTGTGTGAGAGAGTGAGTGGTCAGTGTGTGACTCGTACGCATCTGCTCGGTCCAACGATGGGTTGAAGAAGGTCAAACACCTTTTGGAGGTCGTGCCCGCAATAATAAGACAACTGTAATTGCAACAATGGATTCTCAACCGTATTTAGTTGGAGCACCAGGTATTTTGTTCTTTATAAACGTGACCTGTGAACTGATTGACCTTGGCTTTCATTATGTTGTGTCATGGATTGATCTCATTTTGCTGTTTGCATGACCTTTAGCCCACCACGAATTGAGATGCATGCACCTAGTGCGTACTCTACAGGTGGTGGCACAATTGCAAAATTGGAACAAAAATCACCAAAATGCTAATTACAATTTTAAAAGGGCCATACGTACCGATTTGTCGTATCATTACTTATCGCGGTTATCTCTACTAAAGTTTATTTGCTTTTCACATCAATTCACACGAGCCTATGAAGCAACTATTCCGACGTGGCGATTCTCTTTTTAAAAGTGTTTGCTAGGACAGACAATTTTTTTGAACTTACTAGACACAATGGCGCACTTGTAATGGGGTAAAAATCCCCATGTACTGAGAGGGGTCTATTATTATTGGCGCCAATTTTGGCACTTCCCAACACTCCCATAGGTTTGTCCTCTTTTTACCCCTTGTTGTTGTTCGTAGCATGCGCGACCCTGGGGATGGTTCAGCAACGGTACTAAAATTAGAAAAGGGCCCGAATAGCCAACCCCCCCCCCCCCTCTTAAAACTCTTCGGCGACCNCTTCGGAGACCCAATCCCATAATTACTTATAGTAAAAAAAAAAAAAAGTCAAAAACACAAAAACTAGGTCACGATCCTATATACATAATGAATCATTACGTCTGAGGAGTAATAACAGCAATTGAGCCTTAGTAGAGAGAGTTGTTTGTAATAATGACAACCTCAGATCAGAGCAAGTGCCCTTAGATTCTAAAGGTCAGGTCCTTCGAAATCTATGGTAAATACGCGCCATTTCAAACACTGCGCAGATAAATCGTACCGGCACGTGTTTGTTTGCTAGAGAACATTACCCTTTTTTTTTTACTGAAACGTAATGGCAACAAAGAGGACCGCGAAAAAAAAATGGCACCAAAAATAAATACACTTCCTAGAGACGATTCAACAACCTCTCTGGCATAAATTGGCAGAGATTTTGCTTCTCTCTCTTTTTTTTCGCGGATAGTGATGACGAATAGCAAGGTCGGGATTATAGTTCGTCATCAGTTACGTGAAATTTGCGGTGCACGCCCTCCCATAAAGGATTAGTATAGTTCAAATAGGGGCGCAGGAGGATCAGTTTATGGTTGGTGCTGAGATGATGAACTTCGGAAGGAAAAATAAGGGCCTCATAGGACAGATGAGTTTTTCGAGAGTTCCTGATGAAGCGACAGTCAGGTTTATTGAACACGGTGGGTTTTTCCAGCCTTTTTTATGAGTCACCAATGTGTAAGTAATTTTGATTGAAACTTATCAGGAAATTGAATTACCAATTAATCCATACCACGTCTATAGTATATGAAAGATAGAAAAATCTATCACACAAAAATTGTTAGTCATATAATTTTGACATTAAATGCTGAATATCAATTTTTACCCGTTCACTGTTACATGTTAGTTGGCCATCAGTATGTGCATATGTGTAATTATACATGACATATTGAGCAGCATTGAATGCAACAAGCTAAGCCCGATTGGACCTGAGGAGCTCGCATATTTTTTGTAATATGCCAAATATTTCCAAATGAAATTTACGTGTTTACCACCCGTAATCTATAAATAAGCTGTGTTTACCTAGGCCGTAGCAGGGCATTGCTCTATTGTGTGGTGTAACACGTGCCTGTGTATATTCCACATTTTTGCACTGCTGTCAATTGTTCAGTACATACCGGAAGCTGCTGCATTCAGACACTTGTTCACATTGAATAGTCTTATATAGCCTACATACCAAGAGTTGCTATAAAAGTATAGAACCTGCACAGCTGCAAATTCCTTTTACAAACCGGATACATTCTTGCACCATATGTAACCGACACATGTCCTTCTTTTCAATCTTCAGACAAATCGACCAGGCTGAAAGGACCATGTCGAGTTATCCGATTCTGCGTGCTGGGAGTTGTGGTTCCGGTACTTCTTTTGGCGATACCGTTGTACATGAGGTTCGTCGTGTACGGAGAGTCGTCGTACCCTCTGACTGCATCGGACATGAGACTCATCGACACTCGCATCTCAACCACTTGGTGTCAGGTAAATGTATATACTCGGTACAAATATTCTTGGCCCCTTCCAATAATGTATTTTTAAGCATCGGTTTGCGAAATTAGGCCTAATGCTAGCCTACATAATAGTGCATACCCCCATTTTTTAACAAAGTGGACCTTGAATCACGCTCTAGTTCCATATACCCTTGAGACTTGTTATGACTTTGTCACATTTAGGTTTTTGAGTCTGTGATTTTTTTTTTCCGTTCAATCACAGAGTCAAGCCTTGAAGATGAACTCAACTTTCAACGCCTATTTGGTGGACGACGTGCCTCCTTTTTATCTCCAGCCAAACGGTTCATTAATGAGCAGGACTATAGTGCTAGAAGATGACATGAAGGAATACTGGGGGTTTTATCTACTCAGAGGATCTACTTTTACAATTTCAACTTGCTCCAGGTAAATTTCATTGATGAAGATCATTGGTCGATTTTATAGTCCCTGTGTGTGTTCAACATTGCCTTAATAAACTATATCTGTTTTCCTATCAGGTGGACTGGAGCTAGTCTGATGATAGTCAGAGGTCGTCACCACCTCCGATATTGTGCGTATATTGGGGACATGGACTCGGAGGAGGAGGATGAATCGGAAGAGGAGGAGGACGATAGGTTCTTGGACAAGCTGAAGAAGTTTGCTAAAGAAGCTAATTTCACACCAGTGGACCACGGGGTCCAGCTCAACTCCAAGGAGGTGATGGACCAGATCATCCACAAGATGATCCAGCTCAATAACCACGGAAGTGGTAATGTGTTTTCGCGAATCAGGAAGCGGATGAAGGAGGCTAATATGAACGTTGATGAGTTGACTCCAGCGCCTACCAGTACGTCAACCACAGAAGCGACGACAACGACGGCGGGTCCTCACCGTCGACGACATCACCACGGTGCCAACTCCACAGACCACCGTCGACGACATCTGAATTCAACAGACGTGAAGCAGCGTCGACGAAACAAGAAGCGGATGGACCAAACCGTGCTTGAAAGGTCAAAGAGAGCTGCTTCCGGGTCATGGGAAGCCGACTCCGGAGAAGACACGGCCCATGAGCGTGTGATGACCGACGAGGAAGAACTGATGGAGAGGATACCAGGGCTGCCCCCGAGAGCTGTCGACGGGCTTGCGGCGGACAGAGGCACACTGAACATGACGACGGACAACGACAACTCCAACTCTGAGCCGTTCAGTTCATTTTCAAGCAGCGAGGAGGCCATGATGCAGTGTGAAGGAGTCATCGTGACCATGCCCATACCCCCTGACCCCAGATGCCCTCGTGACCACACGGCTGAAAGAGCAGTGTTCTCCTACCAGGTGCCCACCACTGGGTACTACTACTTTATTTTCGATAGTCAAAATGAGGTATGTGCTTTAACGTGTGGCAGTCGGTCATGCATTTATTTGGAAAACACGAAGGACATTCTTGTCAATACAGGAAAACTTTGGTACTCATTATTGGTAGCGCAATTATTATGTAAATTAGCTTAGATATAAGGACAGTGCACACATTTCGACGTCGTAATCTTTGAGAGATTATGTCATGTTTGTTTTGTCTCCGGCATCATCTGCCGGGCTGATATTTTTCTATCTCCTGAGGGAAAACTTGGCAACCTAACTGGACTGCATAGGCTACTATTGAGCAATAGACCTGCATGATCCGTACGTGCGGTACATCTGTAGAATAACTTACTCTTCTTTTCATCATCTGTGCACGTGTGATTATAGAGCACGAATTTACTAATGTATACTGTACATTGCAGCTTACAGATAACTTGATCCAGCTGGACATCGAGCTCCGTCGTACCGTGTACCAACTGGACCAGGTGGCCGATACATGCCGAAACACCAGCGAATGCAGGTTTCCACTGTCATTTGCATCGCATCAGAAAGTTGTGCTTCAGGTACCCCCTTTTTTTACAAAATAGCAAAACTTTTTTAATATTTTGCAAGCTCATGTTTCGTCTGTTTTTTTTTTTAAATATAGGTACCGGACGTGATCGAGAAATCGGATTGGTCGTGGGACGAAGTGTACGTGGCCACATCGACCTGCGAACCGAGAGTGACCCTGTATCTCATATTTGCATTGGCAGTGCCTGTGGTCATACTCGCATGCGCTTTTAACTAGAGGTAATTGCGGCTCGTATGTGCCAGTGAATAATTGTTGAATAAACGTGACTATTTCAGGTGCACTTTTGACCCCCCAACTTGGCATCTGTTCTCGAGGATGACATTGAACTCAATTCGTCCCAATCTCGAGTCCAATGTGAAGTAATAGACGACAATGCAGTGAACAGTTCGACTACCTGATTAATAGTGAGATTTGTACCTTTTTTTTGTTACAAAACAATGATGCTCATGTTTTTCCTGGTCTCGCTGTGAGCTCATAATCCCGATTTCCACGGGCCCATATCATGTGATCTCATTGTCATGTTCCATTTTGTTTTGTTTGTTGTTGCAATTCTCCCAAGAGTATTTTTTAAGGCATAAATGCTGCCAGCAAAGAGGTTACTTGTTGCAAGTACAAAGACATGGTATACCTCCCCGAAGTGCAATACATGTGTGAGCCCCTCAAAGACAGTCTTAACCAGTGTTTTTGAAGTACCGCTGTTCGCAAAAGTAATTATGCATAACACTGGGGGTGTATTTTTTGACAATTAGTAAATTATAACGAAGGTGCATACAATTACTGGTTATATCATTTGAGTGGTTCAGTGAAGTTTGAGAAAACTAGTTTCAATGTAACCTTCTGAAGCAATTTTGAAGCCATTCTGTGCTAAATAGCCAATCGGACAATTTTTATAGCAATTGCATCTGAGCGAAATTTCGCCCCGAAGTGATTTTAAATCGAGTGAAGAACCACTCAAAAATAATGTGAGTCCGTTAGCATATAACGGATAATTTTTTTTGACTACATTTGGGACATGCGGTACTTGCAGCCAGCCTTTCAATCAAAAATTGTTATAGAATACTCCAAAATTGTTATAGTTCCTGATATCAGTCCCCTACTAATCGTAGGTCCTATTTGTGTGACAGGGAAATCTGGTTTACTAACCTGTGCCTGTTAACAACACAATGCCTATCGCGGCATCAAAAAGCGTCCACGCCAACACATAACAGGAGGAGGGATAGGCATGCTAATGAGTTTATGTTTGCTTGTTGTAATTTATACTGGTATTGAGACTGATTGATAGCCACAAAATAGTACACGCGTCGCACCGACAGTTATAGGCGTTACTAGTCGATAGCTGCAATGTCGAAAAAAGAGTGATGCGATTTTGTACACGACTGACTCTGCAGCTCAGGATGTATAACCCATCGTTGGTTATGTTCAATAAAATATTACTTGTACAGTGCTTTTCATTCAATATTTATGCGTTATTTGCCAGTTGTTGGCTACTTTTGTATAGGTAACTGTGGTGATTGGTATTTTTTTTGTTTTGTGACCAAATTGTGCAAAAATTGTTAAATAATTGCTAATTTTTTTATATAAAGTTGAATCAAGCTATAATTCTGATTTTTCAGATATATTGCTCTTGTTGCTTTTTTTTCAATTTGATCACGATTTTGCACGCCATTTTTTTCGTAGGAACAATGCGCAAATAGCTGCGCAAGTTCCTCACATAAAATCCCAATATTCCCCCTCAACCGCACTTTCTAACTCCTCTGGTCCATGAAGCAGGATTGGACCCAACCTGCAACCAGGAGATAAGAAGCTGAGTTTAATTGAAACGTGCCTGAAGCTCCAAGTCCCAGTCGCCTGCAGCCACCAGATAAGGACCACTCTTCCAGGGGGTTGGAGGGCGTTAGAGGGGGAAGGGGGGGGGGGTGAAAACCTCTCCATCTCCAGCCCCCCCCCCCCCCTCTCTAAAATTCTGTTTTCAAAATGAGCCCTGCATCACATGAAACTACAGATAAAATTATGGTAGTTTTACGCTCGGTTTAGTCTTTCGCACCAGGACAGATTGACTTCAGGATCTTTTTTTTTTAACAAGAAAAAAAAGTGTGCATTGATTTTCAAAATGGGAGTCCATAATGTTGATGCTGTAGCGAAAATTATGTGCCCATTAATATGCAGGTTTATCCTAATTACCGGGATCCGCTAATAGGATTATGCAAATGTGATACTGCGGGAGATAATTAGGATTATTAGTGGACACAATTCGCGACTGATTGTGAAACTGAGCGACAATGGTTTGGATGGTAAAAAGTGTGAGCCCATTTTAATTTTTTTTTTCTTCAAAAAACCGCCCCATAAATATGCCATTAAGAATCCGGAAGTTGCCTACACTTCATGCGGATCATCCTCAACCCCCTGGCTTTTTTGTCACCAGTAAGCCCCTATTAATTTAATCCTCTCCAGGCTCTTGACCCCCCCTTCAAATGCAAATTCATCCTGTCCTCCCCAGCACCCGTCCCCAATCTTGAGTGGACAGATTTTAGGGGACATCAGAGTCGCATCCCGCCGAACCGGAACTCGGAGGTTTGCCCATGATTTTTGGACCTCATGCCGATCAAAAGAGCAATGTCAAGGTTGGCTGATCATATCTGACACGTTGTCACCCTCGACGCCTGTCTGATATTCAGTTTAGAAAAAGAGCTGACCAATTTTTGAAAGGTCTTGCGCTATATAGAAAGAGGCTCTGAAAAGTCTAGATTGTTTATTATCATGTGCTTAGACTATAGAGATCATCTGCCCTAAGCTGCTGCAGAGACTGTAGTCACAATATTAATTTTAATGGCTACTCTTTCATATCGGGAGACCCCTCACTTTTGCCTACTTTCCTAGGCTTGTATCTGCTGAAAGATCCGCTGAAGTATAGGGGTGTATCCGCTGAAGGACAGGGGTGTATCCGCTGAAGGATAGGGGTGTATCCGCGAGGAAGGAGTCACTGGTGGCGCCACGAGCTGTTAGCGGCAAAAGAGCGAATCTAACCAGTGAATTCGTTTCTATTCGCTCTTTTTCCGCCAACAGCTCCCTGGCGCCACCAGTACGACACCATGTGATTTTTTTTTGACTTATTCTCTCCTAAGCAGTATGCAACCCACCAGCCTTGCCCCAACCGGAAGTATCTCTGACAGGCCGAAACCCGTCACTTTTCCGCTACCGTGCTCCAATGAATAAGTTTGATCCGAGGTCCATCCGAGTGAGAGATGAATCTGATCCAAAGTCCTTTTGGAGAGGGTCGGACCAAAGTGTCGTCGGTCTCCCAGCACGCCTCCTAATGCAATATTCATGGGGACGGTCGCCAGGCACGTGGGGATCGGACCAGGCATATTACAAGATCATTTGGGGTTGAGTTCACAAACTGCGGCGGTTTCCCACCCCGTGAGAAAAACCCTCGATGGGTGTGAGGTCGAATCCGAATCGCGACTCTATGAAATAATGGATGGGGTAATAAATCCGGACAGAAGGACACAACGACACGAAATATTGCACAATAGGTTTTTTTTAAAAATTTCAAAACGAAGGGGGTTCTAATGTGTCGTGCCTTTTTTTTCCCATTCTATTCAGGTCGGAAATGGAGGAAAATTATGCACAATGGGGGGGTTTGGGCTAATGGTGGAAAATGTATTACAAGCATTATGTGATAAATGGGCGAGACAAGTTGAATTGTTGAAAAACTGGAAGGGCAATATTGACGTTGAGTATTAATAACCGTCCCCTGGAAAAAAAAGGCAAATCGTGCCACTAAAATATCAGGATTTTTTTGCATTTAGGTAACGGGTCTGTTGGGTGCTGGGATAAAGAATATTTCCATTTTTATCGTCAAGGTTTATGACCTGGCTACAAGCTGTTAACTAAAAATAAACGCATTTTCTGCTTCTCTTTTTCGACGCCATGCTTTGCAGTTAATTAAACCGTTCAAATGCTTAATTTTTGATTGTTCAGCAGTAATGGTAAATGTGCTGCTGGTCACGAACTGTGCACTCTTAGTTCATATGAGTGTATAGCAAAATGATTTTTATCTGAAAAAGATGGCTGGTAGATAATTACTGTATTTAAAATTTTGTCATTTTTCATCATGTCTGGCTAAATGAACGATATTTTTTCAATAATTGCTTCTAATTGTGTAAACATTTTTCAACAGACAGTTCAGAAGGTATACTTAAATTAATCAACTCAAGTGTTATTTTCTCATAATGGTTATCATGCAATATGAAAGTGACAGTTTTATTCTTTGTGTTAAATAATATAATTATATTGAGCTACATTTTGATTTATTCAAGTCACCGCACTGATGGGAATGAAAATTATATTTGGACTCATTATGTGTGAGAGAAACGAAAACAAAATTCACTTGAAAACCGAAAAAAAATCTCCATAACTTTTTTGCAATCATCTCATTGTGCAGGCTAAGTTCGCGTTGATTAGAATGTACCTTCAGATTTTACACCAATGTGTACAAGAACGTCCCCGAGATTTTCCCCTCATTGAAGGTCGAAGATCATCCTTGTCCATCCTTGAATCTGCTCGGAATGCGGAACGGCTTCTTTTTCTGTGCATCAAACATTTTTTCCTTGTCCCAAATATTTCACGCCCTGTAGTTTTGTAACAATTGCATCCCGTGCAAAGATGATGTTTACTCGGGTCCCTAATCGCTCCTGACATCCTGAGAAACGCTTCAAAAACCATGGGGGTCCACCCTCCCCATGTATATAATCTTGAAGAAGTCCACCATCCATAGTCGGAAGGATCGTCTTACCAATTATACCAGAAGGGGGTAAACAAGGGGTCCGAGACAGTAACTAATGATTTTGTCAAACAGTTTTCCTCCCCGATTTGCTTCTGGAGCGATTGCAGGCAAAAAGTGTCAGTGAGGTGACCTTAGTTGGAACCAATCTTCCTGACCATCAGTCACTCCAGATGTTGACAGATTTTTTTCGACATAAACTGTCGCTTAAAAAAAATATGCGTTAAAAATAAAATGAAACATACATTACAGCCTATAAGAGTGGCATCATGCTGTTTTATGTGTGAAGTGCAAAATTGAAATTAATTTATAGAAAGTATAAAGCAGATGTCATACTATTTCTATACCCATCAATCAATAGCTCAATTATTCTTGTCCTATACACACAGTCTATCACTTCTATTTTATTGACAATCTTATTTGTTCCTCTGTTGTATCTGTTGACAGGATGCTCGAAATAACAACAGTTGGTGAGGGGCATTATATAAATCGCAAAAACGAAGCTTATGTAGGATCTATTAATAGTATATACAGTGAGGGCAATCACGTGGCCCGATTTATAATGCCAATTTTTACGAACCAGTTTCCGATTAGGGCCGGAAATAAGGCTGTTCCTCTGATTAGAAGGGGTGGTGGACACGTGCGCTATAAATATGATAAAAAGTGTATATCTCCAGGATTGTTGACGGGTGTTCCAATTTTCCGTTGAGTTTCAAATCTGGCTAATTAGCTGTCCTGTTTGGACGATTACTTTTTTTTTTAACGCGAGCTGTAGTTTAGAGTGAAAATTTTTGCACAAAATGTGGAGACGAATTTGTTGAAACACAGCTTCATTTTACACTGGCAGTGTCCCGGATGAGCCTCGTCTGATGCTGGAGGATCGATGTGAATGAGACCACGCCCACGCTGCTGGATGAAACACGCCCATACCCGGCTTGATTGGGTCGCTGTTTCCACTGGATGTGACTGACAAAAGCATAACAGACGTGCATTGTTGCCAAAAATAAGGGCATATGCCGGATATGTGGTTATGAGACCCTCCCAAAATGTATGCTGAATGTTCAAAAGAATTACTGGAAGAAAATAATTTGCCAAATATCAATAAATTATGAATCATTCGTAATATAGGCAATATTATAGAAGTCACTAAGGATACGTCAGGCGATTGTGCAATACAACTTATACAGTAGACTTGTACTGCAATGACCTTCCTCAATGGCTCTTATGAATCATGAGGTTTCGCAACCACAACCGGTTAGTGCTATTCTTGCCATCAATTCCCAAATATTAAACGCACTGTGTTCTGCTTGAACAACTTATATGTAGCCTGCATGCCGACGTAAATTCTGACTCATGTTGCGATTTTAGTTGCTTATTATTTATTTGCCTCGTCTGTCAGCAGTAAACTACTCTGGATTGGGAAATATGACTTCAGGCAATTGCAAGCCAGCATTCTTTCAAAGCATCTGCCAGATCAACGAGTACGTTGCACAATACGTATAAGTCGTACATTTTCATGTCATAATATTGAAATTTCGGCTATAAAAATGTATGCAAACTGACATGTTCATCGGCTCAGTACAATCAGCGTATATTTATGATTAACATCCTATTTTTAATAACTTTTTATGTGGCCTACATGCTATGAGGAGCACACAATCCGGGCAGGCAACGCAGCATGAGTGTGGCTCCTCCCCAAATCCGGTGACGAATACGTTCAGTGGGACCTTTCGATTTGGGGGACTGGATATAAAGGTCCGGCAGGTCCCGGAGAAGAAGGTCCAGTCCAGCTTCTGCAACCAGGCATGATGGCTCTTCCTCAGGAGCAGGCATAAGGTATATAAGAAGTGTCCAATTGACGAAATTATAGTTTTGTGACACTTTTTATTGGGATTTGCAGGGTACATATATGTGGCAATGACCGGAATGAGCGTGGTATAGGCACAGCAAAAGCATCATCAGGCAAGGAGATAAGGAGTGTCGGTGGCTGTGTGGTGGCTGATGCTGAGAGTGTCCTGGGCGTCAATGCTGGACGTGAGCCTGTCCCCGGGCGCTGGCAGCGAGGCCTCCTCGCCGGCGCCCCCTAACGGCAGCGAGCACGCATCCGACGCCGACGCCGACGTCGACTCCGACGACCTGGAGGACAACTCGGACGACCTTTCCCCAGTCACCTCCGACCCTGACGACCACCTCTCCGACCGGGACGCCGCTCAGGTAAAAATGCTCATTTCGAATTGTTTTCTTCTAAGTTTTTTGGTGCAAGTGTGTCTTGATGTGTAGCTACTTAAAAAAACTGACGTTAGTCTATTTATTATTATTAGGGTTCTGAAATATTATGCTTTTCAACATTGCAACTGAAAATAATTGTAAAGAGGATGTTATTACCTTATAATTACGTCAATTGCATTGTATAATCATAATTATAGTTAAATATGTTACAATTATGTCATAACGCCGCAAAGCTATATTGTAAAAATAATCGCGAATTTTTTCCACTTGCTAGTGCATGCAAAAATTTTTACACAAACCTGTATTGTACTGGCAACAATTAGTTAAAAACTTTTAAAAGTAAAAAGTATTAAATAATCCTCAGCTGATGTGCCCGTGCGCCGCAATAAGACCAACGCAATTGCCGAATAATTCAATACGTACCGTATAAATGAAAGCGCTGTACAGTACATTAGTGAAACGCAATGAAGCGAATAGCCGTAAAGCGAGGATATGCCTGTAATTGCAAATTCTACCCGTACTTCTACAGTATGTAATTCTGTCAATTTCGACCTTCCTACATGCTACATCATGAGATATTTCGGCTTGCGGAATGAAAACACTTGTCTGACTCTCTAGACCGGGCTTGCAGATGTTGACATTTTTGCTGAGAAAACGGTCAGAATCATAAAAACGTGGTGCAAGGAGGAAGTACTTCACGGTGAATACGCACAGTGCTTGGCACTCCTGTAAATGCGTCTTACACTATAGTATAGAGATATATCTCTTAAGTGCGATTTCACCGAAGCATGTCATAATTACATTTCATTGCAGGCATTGCAACAACAGAAGCTAACTATTCTGCATAATTATTATGATGAGAGTTTTTTTTCTGTTTGTTCTGCATTGTAACAGTTGTTTCAGCAAACTTACAACATCCTGAATTATCGTTCCAGGAGTTTCGATGGGAAGAATCGGAGGGACACGACTGCTCCCGAGACAGTGCTGGCAGCAGCCAAGGACATTTTTCCAGTGTCGTGTTTGACCCCAACAACCTTCACTCCCACGAGCTCTCGGATTCCAGCAAGACAGATGGTTCCACTGTCCAATGCGGGTGCGCTACATCCATCTCAATTTATTTGAGTTTTAACAGTCATTACCAAGTAGACAGTATGGATGGTGCACTGACCAAGTAGTCCCCAGTTCAAGATGTTGACTCTTATCAACCAGTATAGTTTAAAGAGAAGAAACATGTTGGGGCTCATATTTTGTGATTGACCCCTGATTGCTGCTTCTCTTCAAACTCCAGCCTAAACAGAAAAAAATAATTATAACTGATCTGCGGACTTGGACAGTGAACCTTCCCGTATGGGCAACACAGGTCGTATTTTCGTCACTCATACACTTAAAATATATGGCCGTGCCTTTCAGTGTGGCAGTCAGGCTTGATCAAATGGCTCTATCTCTCATCAGGGGAGGCTTACTCGTCGCAAGACCGGACCTACGACCTGTGGAACCTGGCTTCGGTCCTTTCGAGGCCACCTCTTCTTCTCAATCCCGACACCATCACCACCACCATAACCACCACCATTCTTCAAACACCCACCATCCTCATGTCCACAGAATGGTGAGAAAACTCTTCACCAACAGCCGAGAGCGATGGCGCCAGCAGAACGTCAGTGGTGCCTTCGCCGAGCTGAGGAAGCTGGTTCCGACCCATCCTCCGGACAAGAAGCTGAGCAAGAACGAGATCCTCCGGATGGCCATCAAGTACATCAAGCTTCTGGCCAGCGTCTTGGAGTGGCAGACCCGGAACGATGATTGTCCAGCGGAGCAGCAGAAGATATTCAAGAGAGAGACCAATGGAGAACCGGAGTTGTTGCAGGTCAAGTCCGAACATGCTGCACCTTCTTGCGCCAGGCATTACCCGCAGGAGGTGACCACATCGACCCCGACATATGATCGGAATGGGAACTTGGATTCGTCCTTTCGCGGTTTCCAGTCTTTCAGAACGGCGTACAGTCCGTTTGCGCTGGAGAGAGGTCCTATCCGGCCGTACATGCACTTGTTCTCCGGTGGACGTCCCAGCACCAGCACCACTGTCGAGGAGCAGTCATCGGAGGCCTCCACTTCGGCCGATTCCAGGCAGGTCGTGTTAAGGGCTGGTCGCATGGAGGTCGATAATGAGGCCAAGGAGGAGGTCAAAGGTGACGTGGACGCTGCCAGGTGGAATGGGAAGAGGGTGGACGAAGACTGGGTTCCTCCGCCCAAAAAGGGATGTCGGATCTCATCCACCAATGGCCAGAGCTGACCTTTTAATCAGGTTCAGCGTCTCTAATGTTATAGTTTGTGTGTTGCTCCTGTATCGCAAATAATCATTAATGTGCCAGTAAATTGAAAAGCATGTTTTATCAATGCGAGCAATGGTTTTCATTTTATTACATTGCGGAAACTGTAGAGCAGCATGGGTCCGTCGTGTATGAGAGTATTGGTAACAATATTAAAAATGAATATAAATAAATTAATTCATGCGAAAAAATAGTTACGCTTTGCTAATGCAGTTTAATGGTCGATTTAATAGAATTAAACTTTAACTGTTCACTGGGTCATTGCTATCATTATATGGCACTTCATAAGCCTGCTACAGAGTGCTTTCATATTGTGGAAAGATTTCACTCGAAAACAAATCTTACGGGATTACTGATTGCCGTACTGTATTATTTTGTTCCACTACTTTATGTCTTGCTGAAACTGATAAGTGGTTGTCGGTTTTGCTTTTAAAACATACTCAAACTAATTACACAATATTGTGTGAATTCCGCTATTCTGATGTCACTTCATTCTAAGGTGTTTTATCCGTTCTTCCACTTAACAAAAGTGTGTTCTCCTTGACTACACGTGGCATAACTAACTTGTGGTTTTATCATTTTCATCAGAGGTGTACGTACACTCGTATACAGTAGGTAAGTATACGTTTACTACCTCTGACCTTGTCTATTGCAATCTAAAGTTTATTAATTCTTCCATTATATATATTGTTGAACATAAATGTAACGCAATAAGATAAATTAACCCCTCGGGTTGGCGGAAGCCCGAGCCAGGTCGGAGTGTACGCACTCTAGTCCTCGGTCACTCCTCATTCTCCGAAGGGTTAACTACACCTCGGTGCCATGCCGTCTATAGTGCATTATCAGCATTGCAGCTGTTTCCTTGTCTGAGATATTTTCTGCCTACGTAATGTGGCGTAGTTTTCGAAACACTGTGACTCATGATGTATTGAGAATATGACTTGTAAAATGGTGAAGTAATTCTTGCCGTTTTACATATCACTTTATCTACCGTGCATATTATAGTTTGCTTCATTCAGGTTGTCAATAAAGTCCCAACAAGTAAGTGCGCGTCATAAATAAAGCTGGCGATGCCCGACGTGACAACACTGCTGCATCTCATATCCTCTAGTTCTGTCTAACACATGCATCAAACATCAATTCAAATGACACTCACTCACCGCCGTTTCCCAGTATTTTTTTCTCGATTTTTCTATGCTGACTTCATTTTCACGGAATTGTAACTCCCACTTCTCTAACACGCAGTTCCATGACTGTAAGCCATACAGTTTTATGATATACCCAACATTTTTTTATCTTCCTCAATTTCCGATATCCATACGAGTATCGCTTGTAAAAAGTTAAACATTTTCAAAATGATATTGCATATAGTTTTTTTTTCTGCAAACAGTGTTTTGTCGCATAAATTTGGCATGTGATCGACCGACAAATTCGTCATTACTTACTTGTTGTAGAATAATATTACAGCCACCATAATAATGTGTAAGCGCATAACAATAATAAGAGACTCAGCCTCCATGTTCTCGATTGTGTAAGCAATAAGTAACGACAATTGTGCTGAGGTAGACTGCTATATGCAGCTATAAAAATGCACCATTGCAGCAGTTTTGTATATGGTAGTCAATGTGACATTAACCTGTTACAAAATACGCCAACATACCATTGCCTCAGCCGAACTGTAAAAATTCCAGCCCCCTTACATACTATAGAATAAAAATTATTAGAGTGTCATATACACGGGCATGATTGACACTGCGAAAATACGAAAACTTAAGATAAGCGTAAGATAAATGTAATCCTGGGAAGTGTAAATAATACCAGTAAAAACCAACACAGGTTCATCAATTCTGCAAGACTGCATTAACAAGTCACACTGATAACAATAAAGGTTAAGATACTCCAAGCCTGGCGGGTTTTCCCATGATTTGGTTGGTGGGTTATTGTACTACAAACCGGGATTGATTTATAGTATAATTTTATAATGAATAAATTTTATGGTAGACCTATAATAAGCCTAATTTTCTACAGTCGGAATGACGTCTAAAATTAGGAGTAACTATATTGAGCAGAAATAACCTGGAAACTACTGTACTTTTAGAAGAAATTGAAAAAAAAGCCAGACGTGGGGGCTGTAAATTAACTAGAAATTATTAGTTCACTGTAGAAAGCAAATTATTCAATTACAGCAATATGCATACACCATTTTGCTTAAAGTGAGAAAACAACGGTCTTTCTTTTAAAAATGAAGAGAAATATTATATCGGTCATTATACTGTATACTGTACAAATAGGCGGGACAAACTCACAAATGTGTATTTATTCAATACCATAATCTTAATTGCTCTCTGTACATGACAAAGACAGCGAGGAATTTCCTATATACGTCACCATTATGAAACCCCCAACTTATCAATCCAGGTAGCCGCATATTATCAGGAACATGCTCGAAATGTTGTCAACGAGTTGATAAGGTCCGAACATATCCGGAATACCCCCCATCATATCACTGAATTCTTCTCTATCACATTGTACCCACGTGTACCCGCAGTCATGATGAAGTACAATAGAATTACTTCTGCGAAGTTACATTTCGCAATAGAATTTTTACATGAGCTGCACTTCGACGTACCTGGTTTATGTTAGCTAATTTAACTACCGTTAGTGAGCCAAGGTGGTTGAACCAATATCAGTTAACACCTTCCAGGCACTTATCGCATATCGATGACATCACTGGGAGGGAAAATCCATCGAATAGTTCAGTTCAAGTGCCTTCCATATGTGATAAGAGTTTAGTGGCTCTGTCCCCAGATGGAGTGGGACTCAAGCCTGGCCAGCCAGTTATAATCCCCCTCCAGGGGAAGTTCGTGACCCATTCAACTTTTATGCCAGCTTTTTCCCCCTTGTGGCTTTGAGAGCTTCACTCCCCAACCAACCGTCGAATCGGAGGAGAGTGAAGTGTGTGTGCACAACCTGAATCCCATTGTGACCATATCTGTGAGGAAAACACACCTGGAGAGAAAAAGGCCACAGGTGAGCACTTTTCTGATATTAAGAAAACTATACCCAAAATACGGGTTGAGAGAGCAATGTCTTGGTTCTTTGGCCTTAAGGAGGGGTGATTTTTTTTTCGTCTCTGGACCTCTCTTCAAGAGGAGGAGTCAAATGGCAGCGGTTCTTCAGCGTTTTTTTTAAAGGGAAGGTGCGGGATTGCTGGCGGGATGACATTCGTGTTGGGGTGAGGAATGTGGATAAAAAAAAGCTGATTTCCGCGTTATTTCGCAAAAATTGCGTCCGTGGCATTTCGCGAGAAGCTGGCTAACCAGGTTTAATGGCGTTTGGATTTTTTTTGGGAGGGAAGAACAGAGGCAACTATGTGAACAGATAAAACTTGACGAGTAGTTCAGGCTATTGTGGTGCCATTATTTTTGACAGACATTTGTTATGAACTGACGCATTGTGCATTCAATCCTAGGGAAAGATATATTGTTGTGCGGTTTCTGCGTATTTCCCAAGGCGTAATAAACAAACGCCGATTCTCTCTTTAAAATTGCATTAACATCGGAATAGAAAATGTAAGTGCGTCACTTGCATAACAGTCTGGCGAATAAATTTTACGCGGAAAAAAGCCGTCTGTCCGCATGTAAATGAGCAGATGGGCGGGCCAGGTAACAGGTAAACCTCGCAAAGCTTCCGGACATATCTGATTAAATTTTTTTAAATGTATAACAATACAACTTGAGATATGACGTCTCAAATGACATCCAAAGAATTTGGCACAATTTATCAATCCAAGGTCAATACTTCAATGGTCAAGTGTACCAAGCTAATAAAGAAATTCAAGAGTGCGTGTTGGGAAAGGTGACTGATGCGATCCTTTCATCACGACATTTATACATATACTTAGTTAATGCAACTCGAGGGTTTATTAGAGTCAGATCATTACTTTGTCATGGGTGCTAGACACGATAAAAACGTCCCGATAATTTGAGTGGAGAGGGGGTCGAGTTTCGCGAATTATTATATCGCCTGAGTCTTTGCAAACACTTTTGCGCGAGTAGCCTCTTCCACCTTCGATGCTTATCATGGCCACCAACTGCCTCGTAAATTTTGTCTCAAGGTTGGAGACTGTCAAGATGGAATGGGTAGTCATCTTTGTAATGTTGGTAAACATGTCGGACGTTCCGGAGAAGTCGATCCCAAGCCAGGTGAGGGAAAAACCCAGTGGTACTACGTCCACAGGGTGAGTCATAAGTTGGGTGGGCGACTCGTGGAAAATTTTATGTGGCTAGTCACAATGGCATCGTTGCATCTTTTGTGTATACACTGGAGGCAATTCAGAGTCAGGCTTCTTCTTTTTTTTACTGGCTGTTTATGGCAGACTGTGCGATCAGGAAATATAAAACAACTGCTACTTTCGTGAAATCCGGACACGGAATAGTACAGTAATTTCCCTTTCCGTGTTCAGTCAATCGAATTGAATAGCACAATAGACTGCCAGGATATAAATATTGTGGCGATGCACACTGAAATATGAACAGTCTAAATTTATTTGCTGATATCTCACATGTAAAAGACATCCCAAGAACAGTCGGATTTCTGGCCTTGTTGGAGTTTTCTACAAGGAACTATAGCATTGGACCAAATTAAGCGGATGCCAGTCATTTTCCAGCGATAGATGAAAATTCGACAGGAATTACACTGTACACGTCACCAGATCCGGAACCCCTGCGGATTCAGAATTTCCTCCGGAAATCACCGCAAAGGAGTGTGGTGCTGTAGAAAAACCGAAAGGACGTCCTTAGCGATAGAAGGACTTGGCCTGGTAAAATAACAATATGGATAAGTTTAAAAACAGAATATAATAGGAGTCCAAGGGGACACCTGATGAGGGTGTGACCTCACAATATGAAAAAGAATATCGATTTAATGTCCTCGTTCTCATTCCCCTGTGGAGCAATTTCCAGCTGATACACGTGCCTATGGGAGACAGCCTTGGTGGAAGTCTATGCGAAAATGAGTGCCTAATTAATCTTAAATCGATCTGGGTAATTTTCCTAGTTAATCCCCACGGCCTTGCGTTATAGCCACGTATTTATTCGTGCATGATAGATCTTGTCCTTGCTCATGAGGTAAAAAAAATCTTCATGTGTGGACCTGGACACACTTGACTTGTCACATGAGTATATCTACAGTGAGTCAACTTTTGCAAGTCAAATGTCGGCTGGTGTCGGTGACTTTTCATTAGCAACCACAACATTTCCATTTGAAAAAGGGGAAGGCCACGGTGCATCTTCTCAAGCTTTCTTTGACCAATAAGTTTCCAGTTATGGTGAGACAAAGGGCGTGCTGACCTTGGGCACAGGTTATACTGAGGAATACCTGCGGAATTGGCGGGCTGGCACGTCACGTAACTCGTTATTTCCAGTTGGCTTTATCACGGTTGTGACTATTATATGATGGGACTAGATTCAAAGATCAGGTAAAAGTGCACATTGATAACATGGGAAAGTCCAGCTGACTTCGTTTGCTATCGGAAAAATGTGTATTGACCTCGCATTTCTTGTCGCACTTCACTGGATACATCAGATTGTGTGTATCCGTGAAACGCATCATCACGCATGCAAATCACGTTCGTGAGAAGAACCCGGCAATTTACACAAACAGAAATTCATCACTCATTTGCGAACAGGAAGTTGTAGCGTATATTACTGAATCGCAATTGTGGTTTTGAATTAGCGCAAATGACATGATGAGCCCGATATTTATTGCGACGAACTGACAATATGTCGACAGGCGGATAAAAAAAACTCACGAAGCGTGGTTCCCTTTGACAATTTTTTTTATTCTATATTTTATGTCCCCCCACGCTTCTGGGAAGGCAGCAAAAGACAAGGCCATGACTCGGACGATAGCCTCTTTCGTGACTTCATACTGACATCACTGGATAGCTGGACATGAATTCATCATGCGCTCACAATCTGAAAACGAATTGCCGAGTTGTTTCTACCGATTTTCCATTAAAGAAGGTGCAGAGACTGTCTGTAATATTGACATGAGACCGCACCTCTAACCGGCCATGTAAAAAAACTTCAGGCGCGTCCTACAAAAAGTTACGCAACAGCTTAACTTTCACTTCTGGAATTTCAGACCGCACTTAGGCAATAACAGACGACATATTCTTCGAAGTAATAATTTCTGAGCTATAGATGGCGGCTTCATAAAAAAGCGACGCCATCGCACGAAGGAAGGTCGTCACTAATTATTATAACAGAAGGAAGCGGAGACACGGTCAGTTGCCAAAACAGAAGGTGTCCAGGTGACTTCCACCTGTGTGGCGACCGAGACTAGGACACCAACTTTCCGATTTGGAAATTAGCTCCAATGAGAAATGCGCCCTCGGGTGACTGGCAGAGCAATCAAGCACGACAATAGCTCCGACCCTATTCAGTAGCAATAATTTTGATAGTGGGACACTTACTTTCCATTAATGACAAGGGGTGTCTTCTCTGCCCCGTCCTATTTTATGTAATCTTGGGGTAGTCCCTATGTTATACTGTGCACCGGAAATAGCCACTTTGGTGGGTGTCATTACCTGGCGTTTCACCTGCTGGGGTCATGGAAACTTACATGTAGCCAACCCTTTCGAGACGGCTGGATGAGTCACGAGTTATGACTTTGCATTCACTGGAAAGTACTTAGAAGCCGGCTTTTTGCACGTGGTTCAAACCCATGGAAATTATTACTGTGTACTGGCATTAATGATCAACGCTTTGTTTTGAGAGCTTTAGCCTTAATTCATTAGCATGCGCGGGCCATGAATAAACAAAGTGATGTCAAAACGTGTGACCCACAATCACGGGCCGGAAATCTGGCTACTCAGCCAGGATGTTACGTCACGCATCTTGTGGTCAGTTTTGTTACAATTGGTCGGAAGAGAAGCTTGATCGATTTGAACGTATACGCATTCTGGATTGCAAAGAAATCGATGGTGAAGCGGGGGTCGTTCACTTCTGCTTATGTCCCAGCTCACCAAATAGCGTTTTCCCTTCACTTTTTTTTTTCTACGGAGGAGGCCTTCACAAGGTGTGTCGAAAAGGGGCTGTTTATACCTGATGAATATTTCACCTGCGGAGATAAAAAAGGGGACGACATATAAGGACATTTGTCATGAGATTGACAGCACGAAAGAGGAGAAATGGGTCAGAGGCGGCTGTGGATAATAGGAATTGTCAATTAGATATTGATTATGAATCGACTAAAAATGGGAACCATGTGAGTAGGTCTGTCACGTGTAATTTTTTTTTTGTTCGAAAATGGCTGTGGCTAAAAATAACTATATTTGAATAGTTTAGAAGATGCCGTGTAAACCTCGTATCATGAGAAGTTCGCCATTTACATGAGCGTGGTAATACATGGCATGAACCTGCTCTTATCAGCGGTCTGCTCTCTAGGACCTACTTATTTACAGTGAATCATTTATCCCAACAGACGTCCAATTCCTAAATCAATTTTCTCCATTACTGACAGTACAATAGTTAATAACCCTATAGTGATTGTTCGTCGATTTAATGTGAATTGAATATGAATTTCACATTACATGCTATTTCGAAGGGAGAACGAAAAGGTTTTATAGTCGCTTAATGATTTGGTTGAAGTCATTACAGTATTTAATTTTGGCACGAGTCATAGCTTACCTCATAGTCGAATGCCACGACTAATTTTGCTTGGCCTGCAATCGTCTGTAGTTAGATAATAACACCCTGGGACACTAAGGGCATTTGCCCTTAAAAAGTAACACGAGTGCATTAATAAAATTGTAACATGCACTATATCTGATGTGCAACTCGTGTTGCTGCAATAGTTTTTTTTTGCAATCGTGCAGTTTCGCATGATCAAACCCTGATAACCCCTGCAATACAACTGTTAAGTGATACTAAACAGCCTCCGGCATTTTGCACTGTCTCGCTATCTTGATTGCAACATAACAAAGTCGCTGCTTGACTCTTCCGTGAAAATTACTTAAAAGCAAACATATTTTTGCGAGTATAGTGAGTCAAAAGGACGTTGTCCTGTCCGGTCGTGAATCAAAAGAGATGGGTCCGCACACGCTACAAACCATGTATAACGTGCATGGTGGTCCTGAAGGTTTTATGGTTCATACACGCACATATCGAAAAATGACGTGCACAGCTTATGCAGCAAACAATCGCCTTGTTGCCATTCCAGTTGTGTCTCGTTAATTATGTGGCATCCATATATCCCTGCTTCTAACTACCGGCGATAACTACTGTCCTTGGCACTGACCCCTTTTTTGATAGTGTTTTATATAAGGCCTGGTTATGTTGATTCAGCATGCACAATACAGAGTTCAGAGTATATCTTACGACCTACATGTCTGCACTGGTATTGAGGCGGAAGATTTTACACAAATTACGTCATCAAAAACCGGTATCTTTCCGATCATCACTCGTGACTGGATTTCAAGACCACCCGATTCTGGTTTTTCTTATGTGGTATGACGTCAATTCGTAGGACGTGTCTATATGGGAAAAAAAGTCCTGTGGGTTGATTTTCCTGGAGCAGGAAGGAAGCTGTAAGACGAAGAAAAAAAAACTTTTTTACAACAAGGCTGTTTCATAATGATGGCTTCACTATCATCAGACGCAGTTTCCGAGGATGAACTTGGACTTGGGTGCCCGTAAACTTGTGGCGTGAACGACCTTCAGTCAAGGGTTCGTCTCAGAGGGTAGGCCCCCCCTTACTGCCTAATCTTGAAGGCTTCATGAGCTCCAAAAAAAAAAAATGCAGGAAAAACTCGCGTGATGCGGGAAAGATTCTGGATCTGATAAAAATGCACGTCGATACGGTAGAATTGCAAATCCCGAATTTGCGGATTTTAAAATACGTAACTTTCTAGTTATCGCTCATGTATGCAGGAGCCAATTCTTCCGTGACGTAAATTCACTCTGGTGTAACTAATTGTGGAATTGCTGCTGGCGGTGTTATGGTAAAGGAACGAAAACGAAAGTGCTTTTTTTCTTCTTCTTATTCTGCATATGTAACAGTGTGTGAGTCCTAATTCACGGACACATGCAGTAAAAACTGTGTACATCGCATTTTGTAAATATTTCAGCAATTACAGGACATATTATGCTAATGATTTTCCTTATCACTATAGTTGCAGAAATGACATCACTTGGTCGGCTACTATGGGTAGCAGCCACTATAAGTGGTCTTCTACATTCAACCCATGGCCATGCTAGTGGAGCACCCAGCTCAGTGTGTGGGACCATGACTCCCAAGCACACTGGAACAAAGGCGCAGTTATCACTCTCACCATTTGAAGTAGGCGTACCTGTGTCAACAGTGCAAGCAGGAGGAAGAATGACTGTGATCATAAGGAGCAAGCAGGGCATTCCATTCAAAGGATTTCTGCTGGAAGCCAGAGATGTTGCGAGACAAAACTCTACTGTTGGCACGTTTGTCATCAAGGACCCAGCCGTTAGCCAGCTTGTCAGTTGTGGAGGTGTCTCTGATGTAAGTAGGCCTATTAAGACATATTAAGAGAGGTTAATAGCATATTTAACCGTACAACTCTTTCAGACTGGTGTGACACACAGGAACAGCAATGATAAGACTAGTGTGAGTGTGGACTGGGTAGCACCATTGGATTTCACAGGAGAAGTTCATTTCTGGTAAGTTCATCTATTCATTGGACAGTCCCCACAATGTTAACTGATGTCTTTGACAACAGGGCAACGTTTGTGAGGGATTATGACACATACTGGACCAATCAAACATCCCAAGCAGTGAGTGTCACTGGAGGACAAGCACCATCTGGAAATATGGCGATATACAACTCCTGCGGCCAGGGGAAAGCTTGCCTTGGACTTCCAAGTGGTTGCGTTGAGAGGAAAGATTGTCAGTTGGTTGTGAGCTACGTTATGAGCAATGGCAAATACATGTTTGAAATGGATGGAAAGAGCAACGGCTATGTTGCAGTTGGCCTCTCCAATGATGATATCATGGTAAGTTCCATCTTGAGATGTACCCAAGGGTGATGAGACTCAATTCCTTGTGCGACCCTTTGTTAACATTGTCATCTATTACAGGGCAATGACAGTGTTGTTGATTGTGTCCGAGAGGGTGAACAAGTTAAGGCTTACATGTCATGGAACTTGGGAAAACCAGGCAGGAGAGGAAACAGGCGCCTGCAAAATGTAAGGAATCGAATCACTGGGCTATTATTGTACGCTGATGCATAACAACTAATGATATGCATATTTTAATAGCCGCTGCAAGGATTGAGTAATGTTAGAGGCTCATACAAAGATGGAAGGATTTCCTGCAGTTTTACTAGAGAAGCACAAACTAATGTTGAAGGTCAAGACTTTAATCTGGACACCAAGCCTTACTATTTGATGCTTGCATCTGGTGACTTGGAGGAAGGTGAGTGTGCCTATGACATGCACAAGACACTTTGTTAAAATTGGTTGCAGGGATAATAATTCTGAACTACTTTTTTAACAGATGGTGCCCTGGATTACCATTATGCCAACAAAATTGTTACTCCCACTGCATTCTCACTGAGAACTGGTTTGGCTGTCACTGATGGCACTACGGTGAGTCACATGATATATTTAGAGGTGACGGCAAATCCTGCAGTTAGTACTTGAGATTTCACTGAATATTTGTGATTTTTCAGCCCTTGCCATCTGGTCTCAAATACGATGGCTGTGGCAAGGCTGTGTCTTGCTTTGGATTCCCTACGGGATGTGTTGAAGCCAATAGCTGTGAAGCAATGGTGACATATTCACTGAATAATGGAAAGTACACTTTTGAGATAACTGGCCCCAATACAGGATATGTTGCTTTTGGCCTATCAGCTGACAATAAAATGGTAAGTGCACAATCTCATAAAATAAGGCTATATTTGGAACTCACAAAACTTTATTATCCAGGGTAATGACAGTGTTGTGGAATGCTTTAAAGATGGCAATCAAATAAGGACATATATGTCATGGAATTTCGCTACAGAAACCAGGAAAGGCAACAGAAGGCTCCCAAATGTGAGTAATAAGAAAGCATAATGTCTGGTATTCCTGGTAATGTAATATATTTTAATGTTTGTTTTAGCCTAATCTCGGTCTGAGCGACATTTCTGCATCTGACAACAATGGACAAGTTACCTGCAAATTTGTTAGGGAACAGCAAACATCCGTTGAAGGGCATGAATTTGACTTGTCCAAGGACAATTTCTACTTAATGCTAGCCCTCGGTCCAGTTAAAACTGGTACGTAAAGTTACTTACATGAGTCCTGTTTCTTGGCAAGGTATTCAAATAACAATGAATGTTCATTTATGTTTCAGATGGATCATTAGGGTACCATGATGATAACAAAGTAGTTGGTAGTAATCCTGTTGCACTCAGTGCTATTCAGCCACTCAAACCGGTGAGTTAAACTGTTCAGAGTATTAATCTTCCTGAACGTCCTTCTGATTGCTGATGACATACTTTAAAAAAAATGTCACTGTTGAAGAAGAACTGTAAAGGAAGATTTACGATTCAGTAGGCCTACTGAAAGCATGAAATTGACATCATATATGTTTCACAAGTGATATACCAGTACATGTAATAAAATCAATTGTCTTCTGTTTTCCAGGCGGATGATGACCCAATTTATGAAGGGTGTGCAGTGACCAAGGCTTGCTTTGGTTACCCTAGTGAATGTGCTGCAACCAAATCATGTGAAGGAGTCGTTGCTTATTCAGTGGTTGATGGTAAATACTCATTTGAGTTGAGGGGACAGAGCAGCGGTTATATTGCCTTTGGTCTCTCCTTCGATGACAAAATGGTAAGAAATCAAGTTAGGCCTGTCATGCAAATGTTATAGAAAAATATACCTGGCTTCGAAGAGTAGTAAAATGTGATCTCACTTTTCCAGGGTGACGACAGTGTAGTGGAATGCATGAAAGAAGGAGACAAGGTTTCTACCTACATGTCGTGGAACTTCCAGAGGTCAGGAAGGAAAGGCAACGAGCGACTATCAACTGTTAGTATCTTAATCTGATGTAATAATTTAGGTCCACTTGTTTTAAAACTAGTACACCTGTGTGCTGAACATTATCTTGTGTAATGTAGCCTCACATGGGACTGGAACAAATGAGTGGATCATACAAAGACGGATGGATTAACTGCAAGTTTGTCAGAGCCAAGAATACTACTGTTAACGGCATGGAGTTTAACTTGGATAATAGCACATACTACTTGATGGTGGCCTTAGGCGAGGTCACGTCAGGTTAGTGTGATTTGGCTGTGATGTGTTGACTAGGAATATTTCATGCCTAATGTTACTGTGTACATTATAACAGACGGTAACCTGGAGTATCATGAAACAAGGAGGATTGTCAGTGTTAGTAGCGCAAGTCTGTCCAGTGTTGCTACACTTGCTGGCAAAAGCAATCTGCTCAAAAAACTTCACGGAGCATTCATGATAACTGCATGGATTGGAGCTGCAAGCTGTGGCATCCTGTTGGCTCGTTACTTCAAGCAAACCTGGACCAGGAGGCAAATTTGTGGAAAGGATGTTTGGTTTGCAGTGAGTAGAAATCATCTTTGCTGTGCAACCAGTGCCTAAATGTGCAGAAACTAACAAAACACTTTAATTTTTCAGTGGCATCGTGTCATAATGACCACTGCATGGGGACTCACAATTGCAGCATTTGTGCTCATATTTGTGGAGCTGCAAGGCTGGACCACCTACCCAATCTCGAGAAATCCACATGCCGTACTAGGGTGCATCACTACCGCACTTGCCTTCATCCAGCCAATCATGGCTTTCTTCAGACCCCATCCCGGTACACCCAATCGGCCAGTATTCAACTGGGCTCATTGGCTTGTTGGAAACCTGGCTCAGATTCTTGGCAGTAAGTGTTGTATTTCATTGTGCTGCTTTTTAGACCCAAGTTCATGAATTAGTGACCTTAATCCGAGTCTCTCTGTTACAGTAATCACGATCTTCTTTGCTGTTACTCTTCCGGAGAAGCTACTTCCAGAGTTCACCTATTGGATATTGGTCGCCTTTGTTGGTTACCACTGCTTGATGCACCTGATTTTCTCAGTAAGAATAATAATTAAAGATTGTGTTTTGTGTTACAAACTATCACCATCATTAAACTTGACTTTTTGCCCTTCAGATTCACCAGTGCCAATCAGATCGATCAGGAGTCCACGTCATTAGTCCACCGCCTAACAGCAAGAATGCTACACAAAGCCGAGTGGATGCTCCAGTAAGAGATGCCTTTATTTTAATGTCAATATAATGAAATTTCTCTATGACTTAAATGTTAAAGGGACCATAAAAGTATTTGTTGAACTTCTGGTTTTATATTATGAAACTGATTTCACATTTAGTGATGATTTTACGTGACTATAAAGGTCACAATAAAATATATAGTAAAAGCAGCATTATTTTGTCGACTAACAGGAAGAAAATAATGTTTCTCTTAGCAACATGGTTGTCATAATCTGAAACCAAGCCACAATTACTAGTATTTTTCTAAAGCCAAATTTGAAAATTTTGCTAACTGAATTTTTCAATCATTTCAGGGTTCAACATTCCGGAAGCTGATGCTCGCATTTTACCTTCTTGTCAATTGGGTTTTGACCATCGTTCTGGTCCTCCTGGTGGTGTTTTCGCCAATTGAAAATCACATCAAGGGCTTATCCTCATAGGTGGAATGAGCATCATTCAACTATTTAAAGTGTCTTGTGTGGAGTTTCTGTGATCTGATATAAGAACAGGAGATGCAGACTAATAATTGTGCGGAAACACGAAAAGTGAACCCTGACACAATGAACTAAGAACCACCGACTTTTATGCAGTGCTCTACTAATGAAGTGGATGTTTGCCTACTTTGCATGTTATGCCACTGTAGACACTGAAAACAATGTCGACAGTTGTGCTGAGTATTTTACTAACCACTATCTGAATGCATGTTCAGGTTAGTGTACAGTACTCCTTTGAGAGAAGTAATTCTGTCTCATGATCTGTGCAATTTGCCATGTTAAACATGGTGCATAACAATGTACATAGTTGAAAAAAAATATCGCATTGGCACTAGTTTTACAGTGGATTTGCTTTAAAATTTTGAACAGAGCAAATTAATTTTCATTATACTTGAACCGTCCTTCTCAGAAGTCAGTTTTAATTACATTGTAGCACAGCTTTTGTATCATACACATGTTTGAACACTGCCGTCTAGTGGTACAGTATTTGGAGGTGAAAAATCTGGTGATGTCAGATTTATTTTTGAATATTGTACTTGTGTACACCATCTGAACAGGACCAAAAATTTAATTACCATTGTATTAGAATTAAATGTTTGGTACCATTAACCATGATCAGCGGGACCATTCCAAATTATGTTTTTAGTTGGTAAATATTTACATGAATAGTTGTTCTTTTTTTTTACTTTTATTCTTCACATAAATGTTTTCAAAAGTGTCAGTCTTCAAGAGTGTAACAGACTGGAGGCTACTGGTACTTAATAAAACTAGTAGTAATGTTTCTACATGTCTCTTATAATTACCTTTCCTTTGTCACACAACATTTTCAAGTTTGCCTTGGAAACTGCATGAAATAGGAAATATTCCAAAGTGCATGAGATCATATTGAAACGTATTTATAATTGCCTAAGTGAACCATTTTTTTTTCATTCAATGTCAAATGGGCTTTTAAAATATTGGACTATCACTTTTACTTTGCATTAATTGAACGCATCTCGAATACAATCCAAGCTGCTTACAAAAAATGCACTTTGAAATTTCTCAATCATTTTCTGGCTTTTTTAGGTATTGTGCCAGAGCTCCCATGTAACCTTGGGTAGTACTGAAATAGGTCGACTTATTACACATGGAGCAAGCACCCATCATCTACCACCCAATTGAGCACCAGAGGTTTTACATCATTTCACGAATGTTATTTGGGTGCTGATTAATTATTTCCAGCAATGAGTAATAGCCATTAACATATTGTAAGTCAGGATGGAAATATATCATAAATATATACTTTTGAGTTAATGAAAGTGACAGTAATTGAGGAGTGGAAAGTTAGAGCCGCAATGTTGAAAAGCGTCTTATGAGCCTAAAATTAGTGCACACCTCTACAGACCCTTACATGACTGTATTATTATTATGTCCATCAGTAATGAAAGGGGACCTGGGTATAATTAGCTTAGGTGCTGATATGATTGATCGGTTCTAAGGTACAGTACCAAGTAGCATGTACAGTACAATAGACTCTGGGTGTGAATGAGCAAAATATGGCTGAAAATGAGGAGGGTTTTCTTGTTGTTTTTTTTTGCAAAAGGAGGTCAATTATTGTTTCTTATTATAAATTCATGTAAACAATGTCAAGATATCTAGCTCTCTCACAATGGTGTCGCTATAAATAGCCCAGAGAGAAACTTGCAACTTGGATGATGGCCATTGATGGTCCTGTTTTTTTTTAAAGTTGTCATGCAATAGTTTACAGTGCTGTGAAGTATTGTCAGATTTTGCGATCTAGCTACACGAAAAATTTACCAAAATAGTAGGAGTTCAGATAACTTCCGTAACGCGAAATGACAAAAAATTATCATTATTATAAAAGTGACGGCCTTTACAAATAGCCTCACGGTCATAAATCGTCCGTATTATTGCACAGTCTGGGTACTTATTTTTATTTCGCTAAAGCAGGAATAGACTTATAACTACCTGAAAGTGCACTTTTTACTAGCAAATCGAGCCTTGCAAAAAGTAACGTTTCAACACAGGATTGGAAAAATGTGTTTGCAACTTTTCACAGTTCAGCAACTAAGATATGTGCGGAGGTCCTGGTAAGTGGGGTACCTTGGTTAAGCAATCATTCATAAAAAAAAGGGAGCTAATAAATTATATGGTCTGTTTTTAGCAAGGAACCATTTTTGTATTTGTCTTTGTCAGCCTCGAAAAAAATAATGCAAAGGACCTAATAAACACTCCTATTTTTAGAAGTCGTCTCTCTCGTTGCACTTTACTGCACGTCTGTCCGTTTTTCTTTCAGGGTGTTGCGCTAAAATAATGTTTCCTCGTAATACTCACGGTCCAAAACATGCTCTCTGATTAATTGAGGAAAAATTATTGCGTAATAACACTGTGTAGCTGTGTAGAACCGGCCTAGATGTGGGAACTATGAATATTCGACGAGAAACACCTCGTTCGCAAGCGTAATCATCCAGTTCATGGGGGGCTGTAAACACCTGCTTATCAAAGTACTTCACTTATTTTACAACTGCAAACTGTGCTTGTTGGTGAATTTGCATGGTGCGAACTTGCAAACTAGTGCAGCCTCATTCACAGAGTCGGGTGTCTTACTTTTAGTAGAATTATAGTGTTTGTAAAATATTCCCCTTTTGAGAGAGTTTTATTCAAGCAAATAAGTGACACAAATGTTCAATAAATTAATTTGTTAACGACTTGTTGACATTAGACTAATGGTGGGTCTATCTACACGCCGGTATATCAATAAACAACAAATTAACACTGCCATAAACAACATGCCGCCAACTCGTGCTTTTAATGCAAGGCCACCCACTGCCACCCAAGTCCACAATCCAACAATGAAGGCGGGAGTGAACCCTCCTGCAAACCACTGACAAGTAACAATCACAGGTAGGATGTGACCCTGACTGTTTTTTTTTTCTTCCCAACAGGTTGAATCTCTGTAAAATTGGAGGTAAACAATCCACAAAACAATCCTCCCTCAGGGAAGTGCGTCACACCCTGAAAATACACCCTAATTATAACAAAGAAAAAGTTTATCCAACTCTTTAGCATACTACTAATCCCCTTATTCTCTCAGTCTGCTTATACCCGCGTTGACTCATCGCCTAGGTATTATAGTTACAATAGTTTTCACTTTCGCTGTTCGACGATTAGAGGACATTAGCGATCAGAGAGGGTGGGGCCCACTTCAAGTTATAGCACCTTGGTGAGCTTTGTCCGCGTGGTGACTCATCACCAACGTGCATGTAATACTACTTTCCCCCTGACAGCGGCAGTAGTGTGCAGAGGGACAGCATATGCGCTAACTGGTAGGGGCATATCGTACTACGTCCAATTTGGGGGGTTGGGCCAAGCAGTGTTGCCAAAATTTGGCAACTAGTTTCACAGTCAACTTTTACACAATTTTTCTTACGCCAACATATTGCATCGTATGGTAGGTCGCAATTTGACCCAAGTTCATGGCACTAAATGGCCCCAGTTGAATTGGGGCATTGGAGTGGAAATAATGGGGTGAAGGTAGTAGATCCAGTCCCGGAAAAACTTCCAGACAAAACCTTCCCTGAGGAAGCAGTTTTTCCTGTTGGTCACTCCGACTACAACTCCCGGTGGAGCTGTTTCTTTATCCCTTCCCCTCCCCCTCAGAAAAGGCGTTGCAAGATTTTCCCACTCACAACACCCATACCTTCTTACCAGGGGCCCCCTTCTCCACAAACCAACCAACCAACCACCAACCAACCCCCCCTCTACTTCTGCTGCATGCCTTCGTGGCTCTTGCCCAACAGCTTCGAATGGACCTTCGACTCAGAAGACTTGGAGGAAAAGGTGCTCCTCCAGTCTCGTGTTCATAGTTCGTCCTGTCAGTGAAGTGCTATCAAGGGGGGGATAGACAGTGCTATATTTTTTTAAGGACATTAGTAGGATAACGGACCTGTGCGGATTTCTCTTGAGCTTGGCTGCCAGCTTTCTCTTCAAGAAGGTGAGTTACTTCATTGCTGATACAGACATTGCAGTCTCCCAGGACCATTTTGGTTTTTTCTTGGCTTTCTCCGTGTCATGGGCCATTGTCTATGGGGCCATCCGGATTTCGCGGCTAACAGTAGTTTGGCCACAGGTTCACAATAGGGGCGGTACAACAACAACAACAAAAAACGATAACGAGAGATGAAATTCCCGTTATGAAGCGGCCATGTTTTGATTGCAATGAGGCTTTTATAAAAGGTGTGCCAAAATGGATGGGCGGGCTTTTTATTGACTATAGAATAGATATCTCAAGGCTTTTTTCTGATGTGACTGTGTCATGCCCACTTCCGCATGGTTAGCTATGCAAATAATTCGGAATATGCGGGTGAGAATATTTACACTCCCAAGGTAATCCAGCGTAACCGCGATAAGAATGTATACGGACGAAGGTGAGACGCGGCAAATAACGGGAGCCAGTTTTTCATTAATTGTGATGATCGCAATAATGAAGGGTCCTCTCTCATTTTTCGAAGCTTTCGCGTCAAGAACATGCAAGGTGACCATCCAAGGTGAAGAACCTCGGAGCCAAATTTGCCGAGACGAGGACACCTAGAAGGTCACATTTTGAATGAAAAAAATAAAAATCACATAACATATAGAAAACGCCCTGCAGCCGATTACCTGTTTATTATTATGAAAAAATCAAAATGGGCCCGCCTTACATTATTGCATAAAAGTCGAGCCTGGGCAATAAAGCATGGGATCAATCTCGAATCACATGTACCGACACAAGTAAAGAGGAGCCTCGTTACCGTGTCGAAACACCTACGGGGAAAAAAAAGTAAACATGCGAATGCTTATCACGCGATGTAACAACAGTGGACGGAAGATCACCTCTCCGTGTCTCCCAAAATGCTGAGAGGTTCAAGAACTTTGAATCCAGTGCAGAATCCAACAATAAGATTTCACTAGATGCCTCCCAACAAAGAAATCGAAAGATATCGGCATTATTTGTAACCGAAAAAATAATTGAAGCCCCCCATGTACATATGTATGGTAATTAGTTTTTTTTCCTAAATTGCTTTCATGGGTACTGTGCACTGTATGGGTAGCCTCCAATTTTCCACAGAATCGCCTGTTAACAATCAAGGATAGAAGTAGCATGTGTGGGTGGCACCGACACCCTGATGAATCAGCGAGTTTCACGATTCTTAGGATACGGTAACAGTAAAAGTGCAAAGAAGAAGAAGAAAAAAAAAAAAGCCTATACAAAAGAGTGAAAGAAGCTTGACCTTGGCACCGTGTAAAAGCCGCAATTATTATTATGTATACAAGAAATCCAGTTGCGTATAATTATTCCGGAAATGCAACAAATGGTGAAAAAAAAGGTCGCCTCTTTAGATACGGTTAACCTTGATTTTTACGAAAGTGGTTGCCAACTTGCTGGTTATTGGTCACGTGCAAATCTTATCGCTTTTTACGATCGTTAAAAAAAAATTTACGTGCCGGACCTGGCGCACCTTTTTTATTACTCAACTTTTAATCAGAGCTCATGCATATCAGATGCCCACTTTTTCGCGCCTAGCTGTAATAACACGCTATGGAAATATGACATTAATTTAGCGAATTATACCCGTGTTATTGCAGGTTACATCATCGAGAAGGACAATGGGACTTTTTTTTTTTAAAGAGGCGGCGACAAAGTGAAAGTGTTTGTACTCTTGACAACATGAGCATCGCGATTCTTGCGTATAGTGTACATCCGGGCAATAGTGTCTAATTTTCGCGATTTTTTAAACCGGAAACTGCGACCTCCACGTTCCTTTCATTTTGCAAAAAAAAAAACGAAGAAAAATTCGAACTCACTGACCATACCGAATGTACGAAACTGGGCTATTTTTCAGTCATTTGCACTGATTTGAAATGGGACAGTTTTTTTTTTTAAGGAATAGAATTGGCGCCATAAACTGCTTGAAAGAGATCTTGTTAAAAAGTATTGTTTCACCTGATGCCTTCCATTAAGGGCAATTATTTCTCAATGAGGGTCTGGATAAATTGGGGAATGATTATTAGGGGTAACATTAATCTCAAAGGATGTGGCTGGAACAGACTTTTGATGCCGATAGCAGCTGGTTCATGCCATGCGTTGCACACATTTTCTCAGGTTGACTGATTCTTTAGGTCATTGTCTCTTTTTCTACACACACAAAAAAAAATTGGTATGAAATGACCATCTGTAAATAGCAATAGCAACTAAAAGGCAAACTTCTGTTCGTAATTTTGTGAGTGGGTCGTGTCGAACTTGACTGTTTATTGGAGAGAAGTAAATCACTTTATGGCGTCAACAAAAGCTACAACAGACTCCCCCAAAAAGTTGTTTTCAGATGTTATCGAGTCATGAAGCGGTCTGCTGTTAGGTTATAAAATCTCACTACTGCCCTCTAATTACAAGCCATATTATTTTCGCCCTACTGCCCATACTAGTCCTTAGTCTGGAAAACTAGTTTTCACTTGGAAATGTGTACAACCCTGAACACTCACATACACCCCAATAATAAACCTGAGAACTTATCAAAAATTCCATTCGGCTGTGTCTGTACCGTACATAGCAAGTCCGTTATACATCAGGAGAAATTGTTGCTCAGCTGGTATTTTTCAATATTCTAATAAATAAATATTGCTTTTGATTAAGTGCGTATGAGTATTATTGCGCTATAGAGAAATAATAAGGCACATTCCACTTTACACCAGCATAATGTCTAATAATAAATGACAATATTATTAATAATTATTAATTTAAGGTGCTCACACATTACATGGCATATAAATATTTTTTACAAAAATTCATGCTGGATATGTAGTGGGTATTGGCATGACTTCAAAGGAAGTGTATTAACCTGGGTGGGACAATGCTGTCTGTCAGGTGGTGTTTTCTCTGCAAATAATTATACAAATTTTGTCTCAACATTTGCATTTACACTGATGCGGTGAATTTTGATATTTCAGGACTATGGCCCGGCTTGATTACTTATTCACAGTGACAGCTGCTCTTCTATGCATGGTACACCATGCCGAACCATACTCAATGGGAGCACCAGACGCAGCATGCAAGGCAATGAAGCCGGACCACGAGACAGATCCGCAAAAGACTCAGCCTCCGTATCATGTTTCGGTGTCCAGTAAAGAGCTGCAAGCTGGACAGAGGTTAAGGGTCACTTTGGGTAGCTCTCCTGGAGCAGCTTTTGAAGGATATCTACTTCAAGCAAGAGACAAGTCCAGTCCAGAGACCATTGTCGGCACTTTCTTTGGGGACAACTTCCCTGGGAGCATCCTTACTTGTGGAAGAGGAATACATGTAGGTCCATCACTTGGTAGTCCGTAGCCAGTGGAGTAAAAATAATTTCATTTCAGAATGCAGTCACACATAACAACAAGGGGAACAAGACCCAAGTAACGGTTGAGTGGGAGTCACCTCGCTCGTTCAGTGGAAAGGTGGTCTTCAGGTAGAGAGATTTTGGCCAATCTGATGGTATTAATTATTAGTGAAATGTAATGGAAACAAAGTCTTCTCTCAGGACTATTGGCATTAATTTTTAATTGTCATTTGCATTATGAGTTTAGAATGCTATTGCAGCCAGAAAGATGGATAGCGTCCTGTCTTGAACATAATCAAGTTCACAGGAAATCCTGTGATTTCTCCAAGTGCTATTGTATGGTAGCATACATGAAGGTTATGACGTTGGCTGCTGCATATTAGTTGTGGATCAGATCATATTGCAGATTTTGCAGTGAACCTCATGTACCCAATCATCTTATTTTCCCATCTGTTTGGCCACAACAGTCACTGTACAGTTCAGGATTTCCCCCCCGAATCTTGGGAACTCCCAGATTTCATAATTTGTCAATATTACAATAATTGGTGATTAGCAGTTTAATATAAAGTGTCACTTTGCAGGGCAACATTTGTGGCAAACTACAAGACGTTCTGGGTCAATGTGACATCAGAAGAAATAAGTATTCATCCACAACAAAGCAGCACAGTCACTGTTGGTTCTACTGACAGTACCGTCAGTACAACAGCATTTACAACACAGTCAACAACCACTACAACTGGTGCTACTACCACCACTGTCACTACAACAACAGCAACAACACAATTGTTGCCAACAGCACCAGCCTTTGTGCCTCCTGAGGTAAATGACAGACACTGCTAAGCAGGAGTCAATTAACAGAACTGTTAATTGCTACAACCATGAACCCCCATGCAAGCAGGAAATTAGTGACTTTCCTTGTTATAAAATAACGTCACTGTACTAATACACAATGAAGTGGTAATCACAAAATGTTTATGTCAGTTTCGTTTCATTCCTTCCAGAATGATGTGGGGACTGACCCCATATATGAGGGCTGCTTCAGTGTGAAAAATTGCTTTGGCTACCCAGCCAATTGCGAAGAATCCAAGAATTGTGAGATGATTCTCACGTACGCAGTGAAAGGCGAGAGATACAACTTTGAATTGAAAGGGAAGTCAAGTGGTTACATTGCTACAGCCCTATCGGAAGATACAAACATGGTGAGTTACTCTGGTATTCTAACCATCACTTCTCAACTAATGTCAAGCTGATCATTATTGGTATAATCATTATGAAGGTAATGATATTATTGTTATCATTAATGACATGGGGGGTTATTCTCTGTCATACGGTACTTTCCAGTATGATTACATTTTTTCATTGGTAAATAATTCCTATTCTATTGGCTGACTGCTCAAATGCAACAAGATTATTTTAGAATGGAGATACCTTGTGTTACACACAGTCCCTACCATTACTTTGTTGCCACAACATCCAACTGAGGATGGCACTCGTACATTGCAAGAACAGTTTCCTCATTTCTCTGTAGCTGCAGTTGCGAAACAGTTACGGATTTACATAAGGAATGAGGAAGTAGAAACTGCTTGTGATATAAAGACTACTGCCAAGAATAGGTTATGTGATGGAGAACGAGGCATTATTTTCCTCAAATCATTCATTTGAATTCAGGCAGACTTTCTGCTGAATTACCATGCATAAAGCGGCACACTGGTAAAATCAGGGATCAACAGGTTCTAGAAAATGCACATCTGGTGTCTACACCAGCATAACGATATAAGACAGGGTGTGCCACTATACAAAGTGGGGTTTTGCTTACATTTTACCTGCAAAAAAATGTGTAAAGCAAAAATCTTTTTATATGTCTGAGAGTGAACAAAAAGAGAATAGACCCTTGCCTCCTTTCCCCAATCAGTGTCAACCAGTCATGAGTTTCTTGGCACTCCCCTGTAAATAACTTGCCAACTTTCACAATAAAAGGTAGCCTACACTCGTCTAAGATCGACGTAATGACATGGTGGCATGAACATTATGTTCTTGTTATTGCTTAGTGCCGCAAGTGCACTTGAATGTTGACCCAGATATTTGGAATCGCTGTCTCAATTCTTTGTTGGACGTTACAGTGCCTCAACTGTTTGTGTCTTGTGGTACTGTACGCGTTGCCTCTTGTAAGGGCCCATACTGCCATTACTGCATGACCATTTTGCAGAGAAACTGAAATTAATGCAACACTACTTGGGTAAATCTCTCCTTGATATGTGGGGGAGAAAAGGCATTGGTGGAAGGAAATTAGGAAGCTGCATTACTGATTCACATGCCTACGTACTGCAGCTTCTGAACTTCCTTATTGCAAATTCCATTCCCGCATTACACTCCTAACCCTGCATGTTGCATTGCTGAGGTCATCGGACACTCTATCCTACATGATCAAGAATAGAATTGCATGTGCCGGGGGTGTGTCATATTATTTCCAGTTACACGAAGTAGTGGTTGTATGCTTGAAAACCATTTTTTAACGCATGAAGATTCTCACTTGCCTAAACAAGGGTGTTTTGTTCATCGCATAGTTAAATAAGTGGAATCACTTGTAATTACTGCATGGCATATGCAAGCTTCTGAAAGGTAAAGAGCACAACAATAAGCCATGGACAATCATACTACAGTCAACTCCGGATATAAGAGAGTTCAAGCGAACATGGAAATCAGTAGCAGTATCCTATAACCAAGGTGCACTTATCCATCGACTTTTCATCCTGTTAAAAACCGAAAAAGTTGTACCGTGTTGTATCGAGATGTTGTATACCATTGCAGATGCTAATGGTTAATTTTCCCATTTCAGAAAGATGACAGTGTGGTTCATTGCTTCCGAGATGGGGAAGCAGTGACTACTCAGATGTCTTGGAACTTTGAGGAGGATGGGCAAAAGCAAAACAGGATTCTTGATGACGTAAGCATGAACAATACAATATTAGAGTAGTTAATAACTGCATATAATTAACCTAAATCTGACAGCCTGTAGATGGACTGTCTGATATGGATTCATCTTATAAAGACGGATGGCTCCATTGCAAGTTCACCAGAAAGATGCTCACAGTGATCGAGGGCAAGCTGTTTGACCTCTCAAAGGAGAATTACGTTGTAATGCTAGCCATGGGACCAATAATGAATGGTAATATTGTTACAATTTGAGTATCAGCCATCAAATGATTACAAATTGATTTTTTAAACAGGTAATTTGGAGTACCATGGATCGCAGAAGATGGCAAGCAGCAGGGCTGTATCGTTAGCCAGCCTGTACCGGTTGGAGGCAGCAACAAATTTGTTCCTGAAGTTGCACGGTGCCTTCATGATTGCTGCATGGCTTGGCCTGTGCACATGCGGTATCATGATTGCTCGGTACTTCAAAAAGACATGGTCCGGGCAGCGAACATGTGGCAAAGACAACTGGTTTGCAGTAAGTTATGTTAATGCATTAGACAAATGGTAACAGACCTATATTATGGGGTTAAAACTCACATGTGACAGAAGATATTAAAATGTGAGAGAAAAAATGCTAAAACTGCAAAAATATAACCATTTTAAAAGATGACTGGTACGAATTTTGTCGTGCAGTGGCATCGCTTTGTGATGATGCTGACCTGGATGCTTACAATTGCGGCGATTGCAATTATCTTTGTGGAGCTGGGCGGATGGACTTCAATACCCATAACAGAGAATCCACATCCCATATTAGGCTGTGTGACAACTGCTCTGGCATTTATACAGCCGATTATGGCTCTATGTCGACCAGCTCCCGATGCAGAGAAACGGACCATTTTTAACTGGATACATTGGAGTGTTGGAAACTTGGCTTTAATATCTGCATGTAAGTTTTTTGGACTTACTTTTTAAAAAATGTGATTGCTCATGCGATTTTTCTCCTCTTCAGTTGTGACCATTTTCTTTGCTGTGACACTTCCTAAAGCAGAGTTACCAACGTTATCTTACTGGGTGCTAGCAGGAGTGGTTGCATTTTATGCATTCATACATATCGTAATGATGGTAAGTAAACAGTTCAATACCCTTGAAATATTACTAATGTAAAAGAGAATTAACACATTACTACCACTTATGCGCACATAGTAGGTAGTTTTCACTAAGAAAATATTTCATCAGGCCTCTTTATGGTCACAGAACAACATTACCATTTGTGCAACATCTGCATAAGTAAGTTACGAGTTATAAGGCTATGTTTTGAGGTAGAGAGCTTAAGGGCTTCTCAAATAGTAACAACCATTACCAGTGACAAAGTTGCACAGCTATTGGAGAAGTTAATTATTGGTAACTGACAATACTGTTGGAACGCCATCAAAATATTTTTACTTGTATAAATCTAGAAGTCTACGATATTGGTACGAATGTAAATAATAGCCGTAGCTTACACATTTTCTTGGGTGTCTGTATTGCAGATTCAGCAGTGTCATTCTGACCGCAAGCAAGCAAAACAAATTATCAAGATGGCAAGTCGGAGTGGTTCATCAAATGCTGTAATAAACACCATGGCTGGTGTCAAAGAAGATGCACCTGTAAGTTTTGCTATTATCAAAATTTTTGGGTCTTCGTAACACCTGCAATCATTTCAGGGATCGACATTCCGCAAGAGCATCCTCTTCATCTACCTCTTCATCAACTGGATTTTAACAACAATTTTAATTCTTTTTGTGGTTCTTACTCCAATCAGCAGTTACGTAGGAAGTTGGGTTGATGAGACCTTATAATGAACTTATTTTTAACTTCTTTGTAAAGTGTACAGTAGTTTATAAGTGCAACTTGCCTTTCTTATTTATTTTAATGTTTCCAATTTCAAACTGTTCATGAAATGTATCATTTAACATGTGTATGGAATTTTTAAGAAAATATTGTGAACCTTTGTACTGAAATTAACGAGCATAATTTATTTATAAACACAACAGTTATAAACGTGAGAGATGGGAATGTGACAAACTGTTGCCTAAAAATTGTGTATTTACAAACAATGAGCTTCCAAAACGATGTTGGGACCAATCCACCGCAACCAGTGTTATAAAAATATTCACTCTCACTTCAAAAAAAAAAATGCTGCACTTCACTGGACTAGAAGACTTTGGTAAAAGCAAATTAGATGTCATCAGGTGCAGATACAACTACAACTAGAATGAATGTAAGCAGCCAAATGACAATGAGATACGTTGAGACAACAACTTGGTGGAAGATGGTGCCCTGAAAATGTTAACTGTCAATTACGAGTTCATCAAGACAGAGCACCTTATGTGTAAGTAACAGACTTACATGGTTCGGTTCATCCTTGACTACATCAAGTCTGCTGTAACAGGTCTCTTCTTCTTCATTGGCAATGGCCGCCACTTGAACAGACATGTCCTCGTGAAGGAGCTCATGTGACCTGCGATTTCGGAAGCCACGTATCGTTTGCTGTGCCTGCAACAACACTAATTACCGTACTGAAAATACGGATGTAAAGCAGACTTACGGTAAGTAAAATGTGAGCTACACAATGGACCACCACATAACTCGAGAGAATAAGATCAATGCTCTTCGGAAGACCAGCTTTTCCCTGCTTGATTCCAAAGAAGCATGTTGTAACTGCAACGCATATTTGCATAAATTTAAATGTTCACAAATAGATGTACATTTCACACACCTGCAAGGATGTGAGTGAGGTGGCCAACTGCCCTGTGAGTGGGGCAGAGGAAGCGCCAGTGACTTTTCTTCCATTTGAATCGAGTAGATGCAATCAGTAGCTGGAGCAGGAGCATTGACATTGTTGCACATCCCAAAGCTGCGTGGGGATTAATGTGAATGGGAACAGTAGTCCAACCATTCAGTTGAGCCAAGATCAATGAGAGAGCAATGGCTGAGAAAAGAGACACCGCAATCATGCAGTTCTGATGAACCTGTAGAATATAAGTAACATCACAAGTAAAGATGTCTGCAGGAAAATGCAAAAGCTTAAAACGTACCACAAACCAAATAGGTTTTCCACAAGCCCTGTACCGCAGCCAATCTGAATTCTTCATGTAACGTGAGAATAGGGTTCCTGTGCTGGCAAATCCTATCCAAGAGAGAATCATAAATACAGCATGGTACTTCACCATTGGAAATTCTAAGGGCGTGACCTCAACGTCCTTGCTCAGAAGGACTGACTTGGACATAATTGCTCTGCGAATCCCATGGTATTTGACCTTTCCTGATTCGCCAATATCACCAGCAGCCACCATCAAGTAGTACGACTCATTCAAGAGGTCAAACGTCCAGTTTCCCACCTCAATTTTGCTTGGTAGGGAAAATCCACAGAGTAACCATCCGTCATCGTTCACAGCACGAATATTCGTCAAGCCTTGAGTCTAGAAAAAAAAAATGCATGATTGGATGATGTAAAAACCAGCCTACTTGGGGCAGACGTTTAAAAATATATCAGCTGCGGATTCCTCATATCTGATGCGAGATGATAAATTTCTGTCATCTACGTATATCATCTATATCCACTCAGGATAAACTGCGATTACCTCATTCAATAACTGCACACCCTTTTCCTGACCAGGTCCACCAACATTCCAGAGTTTCGCAACCCTAATGCCCTCTTCATCCTTGTAGCATATCACTCCACCGTCATTTCCCTAAGCCGGAGAAGTAGACTTATGTTAAATGGTGTCACATGATATTACGTCACATCATCAGTGTTGATAAGAATATTTCAAACCCGAAATGGTAATATTTGCGAATTGAGGCGACGTGACAATTTCTAATACACACTCAGGCCTGGTTGTATCAATGCGATTTAAGCAAGAGAAAATCTGGAGGTTTTTGTTCACCCAAGATTTAACTGCAGGTTTTCGCAAACTGGCGTTGATACAACGGGTTCGTTAATCACAGATTTTATACCTAGTAACCACAGGTTCAGAGAAAACCTGTTTCGATACAACTGGCCCGAAGTGAATTTCGAGCCAAAGACCAGTTCTTACCATAAATTCATCATCAGACAATGCAATAGCCACATAGCCTTTACTATAGGCCAGCAGCTCAAAAATGAACACGCCATCAGAATGTGCGTAAGTAGCAAGCGTCGCACATGTACCGTCATCAACACAACCATTCCGAATTCCAAAGCAGCCCTTTTGAGTGAAGCACGTATCATACACTCCGATATACGGAGCATATTTGGATGCTGGCGTACTCTGAAAAAAATGTTATTAATATACATACTTTATCAATGAACAGGCTATACTCACAGTGACATTGATATGTATTGTTTCCGTCTGAAAATGGGATAAACATTATTATTATTATTATTATTATTATTATTATTATTATTATTATTATTATTATTTACCGTAGTGGTTACGGCAGTGGTTACTGTGGCATGTCGGGCAGTTGTGGTCATGAGGTTAGCTGCCTGTGTTGCATCGTCAGTCTTGTTGACCTGAGTACTATTATTAGCCTCTACTGTGTACAAGGCCAATATTAAAATTATTGCGACTGCCAGTCGGTTCATGACCTGTTCATACAAAAAAAGTGTGAGAGAAAATGAGTGACATCATCAGAGTCACATGACTGGTGTCAAAAACTTCTTGTAAACAATGCTTCAATGTTTCCTAAAGTACCCAGTTTTCTGCAGTATGATTCGGGCAATACTGTGAAGTTACTTACTCTTTGTTTTTGCTTGGAAGGAATATTAAATCGAAGGGTCGAGCAGCAGCTGGCACAACATTTCGGCCATGATTTTCTCCTGGGCGTATCCGAATGAGAACCTTGCGACGTCACGGTTCCGCTATCCACAATTATTTACACTATAATAAGGCTGACATGCTACATTTTAATATTGTTTGTAATATTAAGTACAAAATGTATGTAGAATGTAATGTTTATCCCGGTTTAGCCAGTAGCAATGAGACCGTGTCCGAATTACTACTATTTTACTATGGAATGACGTCATTGCCCCTGGTTGGGTAGGCAACCCAAAAGCCCATCAAAGACAAACTCGCGGAGAATCCAAACTCTACAGTAGAAAAAGCCGGATCTAGGATAGAACCTGATGTGTTCCACATGTTCCTCCATAGCCTTCACCTTGATATAATGCTTTGTTGGCTGCATTGTGTCATCTGGAATTTGTTCATGACTCATTTCTTTCCGATTATTTCGTCCATTTTCCTCCTTTTTCTTATTTTTGCTTTTCGTGAATCAGCGTGGTCTCGTGGCTTTCGGTGCCCATGCGCCGTACAAACCCCGCCGCCTTTTAGGGGTCGTTGGATGGGCGTTCGATCGAATTTCGGAGGGCCCGCTCTGGTGTCGGAGAGGATTCCTACCAGGCTGGTTGCTCACTCCCCATCATCCCTCCTTCCTCTTGTTCCACCTTAAAAATATTTTGGGATTTGCCAAATAATATATACACATATACAAGTGCGCGGAAAACAAAGGAAAGACCGATGCGGACCATCGGGTGCTGGGTGTGGTGATTAATCCATCGCGAGTGGTGCGACCTTTTTGGAAAACAGGTCGAAGTGATATGTGACCAGGCTTTGGGGTCAAAAGGGTGCGGTGAGAGAGGTCAGTCGGGGGACACCGACTTGTTATTATTTTTCATTATTTTTGTCCGACCAAAAAAAGAGCGACCTGTTTTATGCCCCATGCCCGAGTCCACAAGTGCTGGTTTACAGTTCTGATTGTTGCACGCTGAAGAAGAAAAGCCGGCGCCATTTAGGATAACCCAAGATGGAACTGGTGGTCAAGTGGGCCTGGTGTGGCTTAGTTCTGGCTCTCATGGCTCTGGCCGTGGCGCCAACCACACCCAATGTGCAGTTTGAAGCTGCCTTTCAAGGTAAGCCCCGAATTGCATTGTTGTCCAATCATGCTGGGGACTGATTGTTGTCATCACTGATATGCAGCAAGAGTATATAGGAAAATTTGGCCAAATTATGAATGTCAAATGCCACAGTGCGAACGATTTACCTGAATCGAAGCGCATCCATATATGATTGGATCGTTTTGAATTATTCAGTATGGGAAGCTACATTTTAAAGGTTCGGTAATGGAATGGTGGGAACAGCCAATAAGGCAACATTGGACAGAGAATGTGCACTGAAAATACTGAAGTTGAATATAATGAGGCTTGCAGCACTGTGGACTTAAGCCGGTCTCATTTTCCCAAGTTCAATTAACTTGCGTAAATAGACAGTATTCAGATTGGAAAAGTTTATTTCATAGAAGTCACTGGGGCTGTACGAAAAAGAATAGAATCAGTCGGAACTGTACTCATGCAATATGCAGTATGAGCATTAAGTATGGTCAGGTCGACTATGCAGTATGCAGTTGCCGTTGTAAAAACATTATCAGTATGGAATGCGCTTCACTTGTTTAGGAAAATAGTTACCGGTATGTCTTTTTGTCACATTTTTGGACTCAGATGTTTCATGACAAATGGTCGTTTAGCGTCTGAACCCAGCTGTTTCCCCCCCTCTAAACCAACTCTTCAAAAATACATGGCTAGTGTGCAAACGTGCGTTTTGAAACCCACGACCGGTTTCAATGCTCGATTTGTGCCTTTCCCGCGGGTTGGCGGGTGGTCCACATGGGCTGCAAATGAGAACTGACATTGCGTCAATCACGCGCCAACCACACAGCCTCTCTTGACATACCAAAATGAGAGGGTGGGTACCATACTATACCCTCTTCAAACCCAAAAAACATAACACCCCCCCTCCTATTTTTGCGACACCCTGTATTTTTTCAGGTGTTCTCTGTATGAATTATTCATATATCTACCCTTCCAAAAAATCAAGTATGAATGAAATAGATGGGGTCTGTGGGACGTGCAGTAGTTGTGATAATATCTGGTCTGAATGGTTGAAATGTATCAGGCCAACCAGCATATATGGATTTATCTGTATGCGGGCCAAGTATAACGTTACACACACAAAAAAGGTGACTGGTCGATATTATTTTATTTCACCCCACACCACCCAAAATAATCGGATTAATAACGCAAAAGCGGGATTTAATAGCCTGATTGGCATTTCCTATGTACCAATGATGCAATCGAATCAATCGATTTTAACAGTGCGCATGAAAATCACTCGTTAAATTTTTAGGTGTGGACAAAAAAATAATAATGTTCGTATAGGGTCTTTATGAGCGGAACCTAGCTCTCCAGTAGTCTGAGCCAGTAAAAACAGGGCTCATGCCACGAGGGTTTTACTGGCAAAGCGTTTTAAAGTCAGATGGAAAGTCTGTAACCGCAGTGTCTTGTCCGCAATTTCGTCTGGTTTACGGCACAATAGGGGGGGGAGTGTCCAGGATGAATATTTATTTTATTTTTATTTTTTTATTTTCTTTACCCCGGTGGGCTGTACATAAAGCCTTTGGGGGGAGACGTACCGACAGCATGTTAATTACCCATAAAAAGAAAGAGAGACA
>JYFJ02001286.1:0-84833 GCA_000934665.2 Catajapyx aquilonaris
GTTGGATCGATTCCCCCCCCCCCTCCCCCTCTCCACCACCCACCCTATACCAAAATCCGGGATACCCCTACCCTAGAGAATGGGGAACCAGCGGGTTAGTGAAAGAGAAAAGAGACTCAAAGCTCTATGACTGGGGAGTGGATTCAGCATGATCAACAATGGCGCTTGACTCATTGGTTCCCATCTGTGTGTTTTATATCGATCCGTCATTTTCCTCCGTTTTCTTCAGCTTAAGGTGGGGCCACTTGATTTATCGTCCCCTCGCAGATGAGGCCTTTGAATTGCTTGGAGGGGGGATGAGTTCGCACCCAAGTCGCTTATCGCCAAGAGGGGGCGGAATTCATTGTTATTCAACTCACTGTATCGATATATCAACTGACTTGCCTCCAAACGGAAGGTCCGAGAACTACTGCCCGGGCGCCCCCACACGGACAGCCCGAGAACTCTCTGGTCAGGCGCCCCCAAACGGATGGTCCGAGTACTACCCGAAACGGTACTAGGCCGAACTAATCCCGCATGGCGCCCTCCGCATGCTATGGCGGACCTAATTTCGCCTAGATTAAACTACACAACTGGCGGCAACCCTTGGAGAAAACAATGGTGCATTTTCCCGGCTTCCAGTGCAAGAAGTTTATGCCCAGCCATGTTTTTTAGCCTCTGTATGGGCTTGGCTCCAAAAAGGCAGATGCAGAGTCCATAGGTGGAGGACCTAAAAAAAGAGAGGCCGAACATAAAACCGACTCGTCAAACTTGGGGAAAGGCTAGTCCCAGGGCCATTTTGTGCATGATTAATGGTAGAGGAAGCCCGTCCAGTGTTTTCTATGGAAGGGATCCGGGCTTGACAGATAAAAGCTCGTAAAAATCGTCAAGTTTATCATTACAAGAATGTGAGGGACTTCCTGCGTATGATATGCCATATTAGCCGGCAGGTACATAAGTAGCGCTCATTCAAATAAGGGACGGACAAAAACAAGAAGTTTTCTTTTCTAGACTTGGTAAACACTGATTGCACACTTCCATCATGGTCGAAGCTGAAGAGGCACGAATGACGTTGGATTATTATTGTGGACAGACAATCACTCCAAAGGCCGGTGATGGACGTCAAGGAACCGACCACCGTTGCTGGGTACCTAATTTATTTATTTACAAACGCCTTTATCCCGGAGGGTAACAAGACCTGTTTTGTGGTTTGGAAAACTCTTGCCAAAATGATGTGGTCAATACTGGGCCCTTATAAAAATGGTAGCCAGCTGGCCTTTTAAGCCTCGGGCTGCCACACAAAAATCAGCTGTTTTCCCACACATGAGTCACACATGGGTCAGCTTAACACGTGCAAAATTCAAACCCCCGTTCGATATGGCAAAATGACGCATTTCCGTTTCGTGATGACCCCCCTCCCCTCGTAATAATAAAAAACGTCCCAGTGGACGCCATCTGTCGGCGTCATCACTTGAACTCCCCTCTAATATAATGACCTCTGATTTGGATGACCTCCGGAGAGAATTGGCAGGTGGAAGGTCAGGCTCGTATCAAAAATTTGCATACTGGACCCAGATTTTTTGGCGCGGATTGTCCACTTTTTTGTGACGGGATTCCGGTGAGTCCTTCCGCGCCAGTGGCAAGGCGAAGGCACTGCTCATGTACTGCTTTCTAATCTCTTGTAAATTGGGATACCGGATGGATTTACATACGCGTTTGGGCTGGACTAATTGAAGCGCCCATTTTTGCACGGGGATACCACGGGATTAATCTAACGAAGGCGCCCACAGAATACGCGTAGAAAGGTCAATTGGCATGCACTGTTTTGGAAATAATTGACAATATCTACTTCGTAAATCACTCAAACGTGTGATTGGAATCGTGGGGTTGGTTCGGTTTTAAAATTTGGGGCGAGGTTTATGTACTGGACACCACATAAACTACCAGGCCTATATCAATTTGCCCTTTTTTTATTTGCAGACTTTAAAAAAAATAGAAATAAAGTAACCAACACTGGCTGAGCAAAATTAGCTCATTTCAACACAAATTTTATCATATTGGTTGGACTAACCAAAACATTTTGGTTGACAGGTATGCGATTGTTTCAGCCACAATTGGTTCATATATAACAACAATCGAATTATTGGTCGAATTAAACATTATTTTGGTCCATTCAACCCAACATTTTTGAGCCAAATTTAAAACATGATTTACATGCGTCTTGATGCCTGACTGCCCCTGGTCATCGTACCCCGTCTAGCCAGAAATGACTTGTCATGTATCTACCATCGCCACGTTATACCGCCCGCGCAGAATACAAAATGGGACTAAGGTTAGGGAAAATTCTTGGCGTGCACCACATCCATCGCACTATGGCATAATCGAGACTACCCGCAGCGGCTGTCATCGAGTTAGAAGTGCTGCATACCGCAGCTACATGCAGCTTTTCCTTTTGGCGCATCTGAGCCGACATTGCAAAAAAAAGAAAAAAAAATCCAAGCAAGTAACGGCAACCCTCGGGACAAATGGAGCAGAGACTTGGAATAATGCCTAAAAGCGAGGTGGCAAAACAAAAGCATTAGGCCCTAAGAGTAAAAGCAACATCAGCAAGGGTTCCCCCCAATGGGGGTCCTCTTCTAGATACTTCAAAAAACAAAAAAAAAGTTTGCTCCCAAACTTCATTTGGGCCTTTGTCGCGGAGGCCCCCAAGACGTGCTAATTACTCGCCTTGGCATCAAATATCATGGAAATGAGCCGACCCGACAGTCAGGGGTTGGCTTTATAAACCCAAGCTGTAGGCGATCACACCATTGACACACAGGGGCGCTAAAATGCAGCTGTTCAAACTGAGTTCTAAAAAGCCTCTCGCCAAGATTTTCCCTTGGAGCCCTGTGTTTGGACAAGACGAAGGTGGCGTCAAGGAGTAACATCCTGAGGAACCATCATTGCCACACTCGGAAGGCTTCCTACATGGAGGATGTGGAAAGAATTAAGGTCAGACCAATCGGTTCTGTTCACAGAGAATGCAAGACGGCGGAACATTTTTATCAGATCAGGCTATAAATTATGCTTAATAACTCTCAAGCACTGGTATGGTTTCACATAATAAAACTTAGCCCAGATTTTCCGTTCCAGTTCCAATCGAAAGGTCCGTTTGTGAAAAAAAGAAACTGGTTGTCTATAAACTTTAGCATCACAACCTAAAGCGCCTTATAATTGCAAAAACTTGAAGTCTCTTCACCATTATAACGCGGAACATCATCCCCGACTTATGAATAATTAAACCGGGGGAAAGTCCCTATCGACTTTTAGGCTTCTATTACACTGAGGGAATAATTGAACGTTATTAGCAACCCCCTAGTGGAGCTTTGGGTCCGGAAGGGACAATTCCGGTTTCTGTCTGCAAGGGGGTGGAATTCCTGAAGTTGCAAATATATATGTGCTACCTATACACGGATGGGTGGTCATGTGTGGATGCGTATATGGGTGCGCACAAAAGACCGACGAATTTTAGGGACAGATGCGTCTCTTATGCAAAACCTGCGCCACACGAGTGGAGTTTGCAAGATAAATGGATGGAAATTAGCCAAAAAGGGAGGGCACTTCTTTTTCTCACACCTGCCACTTGAGTTTTCGAGTTCACACCCAGTCTTTTCTTATCTCAGACCACGATTGACAGCCGGAAGATTCCTCCGGTTGAAAGCATAAAGGGGCGCAGTCCATTAGGACCCGGCCAGTAGTACCGGGCACCTCTGGGTGTGAATATCATCAGGTTTACAAAACTGCCGGCATAACCGGATGTGTCCAAAAGTGCCAATCCATCACGTAATTTAATCCGGTCCAGACCCCTCTTGTCAAGGGAACGAAACCTAAACCGACCACTCGCAAAAGCACTAGGGGTAGGACAAAAGGGTACCCCAGCTGAAGCATGGTGTCTCCGATGTAAGTGACGTCCTAACCCAATAAACCCTGGCAGCGGGTATGCACACGTGGCAACCCTACTTGCTAGGGTCAACCATCCATTTAATGCTAAGGTGCATTCCAAAATGGAGGCCCTCGGGGAAGAATCCTGGATTATCTGTGAAACACTTGGTGTAAATCTGCTGGCTGGCAGTTACAGCCATTAAAGTATCAAATAAATTCCATTGATGTTTTAATTCTGCGGTTAAGCATCGTTTGGAATTATGACGGCGACAGAATATCAGTAAAATTTTAATGGCGTGGGCGTGGTAGTAGCTTAACGTATTTCTTCCGTTTTTTAGGGTGGGGGAAGGGAGGGAAGGGGGGTTCTAATCCCACATCCTAAGCCTAACACATGACGACGTGAGCATAACATGTGCCAAAAATAATTGTAACGAATGGGGTTTAGCTCCCTCCAGCGGTGAAAGTCAATTCGGGTGAAGAGATGGGCTCGTATTTTGACCGAAATTGCAGCCAAGACCCGGGGAAAACTGAAATTTTTTTGGGAACAAAGTCGACATCACCGGTTTTGTAATAGAATTACTCTGTGATTATCGGAGCACGCACCTCCGGTACAAAAAGACGTCACCGTTCCTCAACTGGCCTTAAGCTGTAGTGTCAACTTTGGGGATTAGTCCTTTGTGGCAACGGATTAGGGCTCACCTGGACAAGGGTATTAGATGGCCTGTTATGTACAAGCTGGTAGCACCTTGCGGGCGACCCCGGCACGCTTTCGGGGGCACCATGAATTTTCCTAACCGTAGCTTTATCTGACCCAGGGATATAACAAGCCTGACAAAACAGTGGAGATACACGACCGTGATAAGACCGAGTTTTTTTTATCCGCCGTTTCAGAAATGAAAATTTATTCTGGTACAACCCCCTGTTGTACTGGCCCCTCCAAAAAGCTCATTACAGTTATGCTTATAAACTCCAGGCATGCTGACACCTCGTAGTCATCTGGGAAGGTTCCCTCCGTGCGCCAGAGATTCTATATGTACAGTGTGCAGCATAAGGCCCTTCTAGTCAGATTTATGGTGCGGCGGAGGCGCGTAACTGTATCCGTCTGCATCTAATGGCGCCCTTGTTTCCCTTTCCATTCCCACACTGCTTCCAGATCCCTTTAGAGAGCTAAGAGAGGACTGCAAAACCTGTTCATCTCGCACTACTATAATTGGCTATGGAGCATCCGGAGGTGTATAAATAATAGCCTTCCCCGTATCAGCTGGGAAGATCGGACTTAACTGGACATTATTGCTATCATTTAGGTTAATACGCTTAAAGACGTTCCACGTGAGGCGGGATATAAACAATGAGAGGTGTCACGTACTTCCGGCAAAACCATTCTTGACGAATCGCATGGAGTATCATTAAACATGGGAAGAAAAGTTAGAGGGCGTAATGAAACCGCTCGGTGCCACATTATCCACTAGCGTGTTATTTGGCGGTCTTCTGCACATCAACACAAACAGTAAAATGCAGGGTGATGCCTCCATAACTCCGCGATTATATTGTAATGACGAGTACGGCTGGAAGGCATCGTGCATACTTTTTGACAATTTGCCACACACAGGGGGCCCCCTTGCTACCGGCACACATTTTACTACCAGAGTCAAAGTGATCGCCCTGGCAATCTGTCAAACTCATTTCACAAGACTCCCTTTACGACCTCGTGCACCATAAAGCCAGCCCTTTAGAAATAAACCGCGCAGGCATTGTCCCTAGGTCTGCTCCGCCATTTCTGTCTCACCGGATCACAAGATGGACGACCCCGACAAGCTGGAGATGTCGAGGTCACGTGTAGCGCGTCCCCCTCCCCTAGCAACCTACGCAGCAATATTTCCCCCAACAAACATGGGGAGGGGACTGACTCCAGAGGGGGTCCCATTTCCTGACCTTTGTGACCAGTACACTGTTCCTGCTAATGAGGGACCGGCTAATTAAAGGAGCGGTCAGCGCCTCGGTTTGGGACCAAGGGTAAACTAGGGACCTTGGCGATTACTGGACTCTTCATATGGTCTTAGATTTTGGGGATGGGTGCGTGGCCTTCGTCTAATAAAGTCATTAAGTGGGGCGTTTATTTTAAATGTTCCCCCTCTTCCTTCTGCAGCCCACACTACTTTAGAGGGGGCTCCAGACTATATAGGGGTCGCTTTATAGCTGCCACATAAAATGAAAGGAACTAGAGGTGGCGTGTAATTGAATGGCCCCCATGTAGACCTACAAGGTAGTCGATTCAGCCTCAACAATTTATATTATTGAGTTAACGGATCAGCTAAACATGGAATTTCTTGGAACTGACGTTGAAACGATGCAACCCAACATCTGATAAGACCAACTGCATATGTTGGAAATACACTATCGCTCATGCGATATAAAGGATTGTTATCAGGACGAAGAACAAATCCTGAACATTCTTCAAGTCTGCCGTCATGTCAACCGCAATACAAATTATCATCGACATCGACACTTTTCATACAGGCGAAAATGGGCCATTTAGAAACCCAGCTGCATCGGAGATATTCAATCAAACTTTTCCAAACTTTGTCGGATTGGGCTGATAGGCACGTCGACAAGTATTAAAATAGCTGAAGGATTATTTTCAGTCGCCTTGGGTCAAAATACTCTGAGACCCCCCCTAAGATTCCCCCCAGAAAACTTTTTCCTCAATTTTTATCTATAAAACGTACGACTTACAAAATTCCTTCGTGAGGGGTTTCCCGGGGCGGCATGCCATAAATTTACTCCGCCATACAAAATTTAATATGTTCTGGAGAGAGCGCCAATATTCCTAAATGCCCCCGTTAAAGCCGAGGACGGAGTTCCAGCATTAATATAAAAGCGCCAGGAAGGGAAGGGAAAAGGGAGAGAACCATTCTGGTACATTGGCACCGATGTCGCTAGTGTCGCATAGGCCAATGTATCCAGTATCCGAGGAAAAGGCGGGCGAATCGCGTGATGTATGGACATCCCTCCCTCTTCTCTTCCCACCCAAATGATGTATGAGCCTGAATCCTGAATCAGGCGGGAAGAAGACCCGCCCCCTGTTCGGTCCCTTTTACGAGCTACGACAGCAGTGTACCTCTAAAAGAAGCGGAGGACCGCGCAGTCATGGTTTGCAAAATTTGGTGCCTGTCGCTGGAAAAAGTGCTTAGCACGTTACAATCCGGCCCATTCATACAGCCCAATTATGACAACGATGTGACACGAGCGATCGGTCAATGTGCTGCCGCATCGCTCAACCGGTGCTTCGAGTCTGTCCACACGGAAGCATTACTGTGGACCTATAGAGTACGGTACAGATGATCCAAACATGAGGATGAGATATTAATAAAATGTGATTCCGACAAAGTACAAGAGTGGTCATGGCGTATTTCAGAAATAATTACACTTATGCACAGTTTTGGGAAATAAATCAGTAGATGACGCACGCTTATTCCTTCTGAAATTCGGCACGGCATGACTGAGCCGTTTTAATATAACATACAGGATTATTATACGAATCGTAGGTACCTCGTAGCATGTACAAACAAGCTAATTTCTAGGTTATTTTTGTCTAGTTGGGGTGCAGCACACAACTGTTTGTTTATTCATTTGCTTATGTATTTATGAATTTGTGCCCCTTTGTTCTGATGCGCCACAGCTTCGCCGTAGCAGCAGATTGCAAGAGTGCAATTCTAACTATTATCTGAAGCAGGATGGAGCTGATAACACCTCACATGCAGGTCGTTTATTAGCAGACAATGCAATTCGTTACCCTTGCGCGTGAGTCCTGTCCTTCTTCCGCAACGATCCAAGAGTAATGAGCTGGTTTGGCGGAAGGCGGGTGTTAATGAAACAGACAGTTGCAAGCGCTGCTTCCAGCAAGGGCCCGAACGGGCTTATCTCCTATCTCTTGGGTGATGTCTAATGAAGAAGCCAGGCAAATCTCATTTTGGGTGTGGAAGTAGGATAAGAGCTGCACGGTCATTTGCTCTGTGCTGCCACGCCGAAATTCATTTCGTTCTCGAAATTCGCAGAGCTCGTTTTTAGACCAAATTACATTTCTTTTCTTTAGTTTTTTTTAAAGGGGGGGGGAGGTTTGTCTCGTTTCCCCCCTTCTAAAATGTGGAGTAAGTTATTCGTCTCACGTAGTAGCGTACGCTGGGAGTTAACTGTCACTCCCTCAAATCCAATTGGTCGGCGTGCNGGGGGGGAAGGAGGTGGCGGCACTTCACTTCTGATCTTTTCGGGGTCTACCTTGATGGTCTTGTCAGTTGAATATCTGAGGACAACACCCTTGAAGATCTGTCGCTGTTGGTGAGCAGTTTGGTCATGAATCTGGCCACCGCGGGAGCCGAAGACGGGTGGGCAGAAGGCCATCAAGTATCTCGAGCCAGGCCATTTGGCATCCTGAATGAATAGGATCGCACCTTGCTGTCACCCTTTTCTAACGAGGCGTACGTGACCCTGGTGTCACCCGAATAATTCAAGTCGGAGTTTGGCACAAATATCACTTCCGCCGACTCTAAACGCAACTAATGTCGCCGAATGACCTCAGGTGCCAAAGCCGGCATCTGGTCTCCAGAGACGTCTTGAATCACCCTCCCAAACTCGTCACTGTAGTTTGGAGACCATGGCAGGCATAAAGCATGGCCCTGCCCTATCTAAGCGGAAATAAATCCTCCACAGGGGCTGCGATTGTGCGTCGGAACCCGTAGGGAAGTTCCGAGCCGGCGAAGGATTTATAATGGTCTAGGGACAGGCTGAGTCGCAGTGCCAGCCAGCCAGAAGCCACCTTGGAGGCTCCCAAGTGCGGCATTCGACCGACCGTCGCATTCTGAGTTATTATCTTGCTAATGTCGCTATGTGCACCGCACATGACGAGGGCGTCTGTTGGAGGGCGTATAAACATGGCCGCCAGCCGTGTGGGCACATTCGACAGTCCTGTTCGGTCAATGCTTCGGGAATCGTACTGGCAAGTGTACACATCAGCTCGAGGAGCTGGAACTGTTCCAGTTAACCGTTCAGGGGCCTCGTAATGGCGCGGATCCCTTTTCAGGTGTCGAGGCTCCAACTTTTCTACCAGTTTCTCTCCCCCTACCCTTGTACGCATCGAACGTGAAGGGAATTTCTGCTGGTGATGGTGCTGGTCTGGTGCTTCTAACCTATCGATTCCTCCCAGGGAGACGCCGGTCCCCGGCACCGCACGCTGGGAACCAAGGCCTCCCCCGATTTGGGTGGTCCGCGGTGCCATATGCAAAGGACCGGACATACCGATATGCCTCTAATCGAATATGTACGACCCTTGCTGCACTTATTTTAGGACGTCAAAGTCATCCTTCGAGTTTTTCAAATGAGATGTACTAAGAACTCTGGCTTTATCTGGAAACTTTGAAGTCTGCTTGTTAGCTGGCAGGATGAAAAATCAGGCGGGTTGAAGGAAAAGAAGCCATCGCCTTTGGAGATGGCCGAGATAGTTCCTAGTGCAGGTTGAAAGGCATAGCCTTTGAGAGACTACGTATAAATAGGCGGTCGGGCTCTTTGGCCTCTAATCCCACGTGGCGATACAACCGTGATGGCCCATCATTATGAGTGTACCTACATTATGTGTGGAATGGGAGCGTGTGTACACACAGCTGGCGTGGGAAAATAGTCGAGCTGATTTCCACCAAAGTTGCCCAGAATTATCTGCGGGAGGTGACACCAACATTAAAATCCCTTTAATAATGGTTCCAAATAGCATGGGTCGATATGCGGGGCTCAAATATTTAAAATAATGCCAGTGTAGAGCAGGCGCAAAACCAGGGATAATATTTATTGTGAACTGTATACTGTTTTGCTAGAAATCCTAAAGATCCGATCCGGTCACCACATATTTATTCGGCCATAGCTGTACAGCTGACACGCCGGCAACAAACAAGCAATGTTGCCGCTTCAATGCGCTGATTTAAAATCTATTGCATATTGAAGCGATTAAATTTCACTCACTGAGGCGGCAACACCGCGTATCCAGTGTTGTCAGCCTGACTTTTTGGATTTCCGCCAGGACATTGTTGGCAGAGAGAGGCCCACAATACCGCTGATAATTTTTTCCCCAATTTAAATTTATATAAAATACTGTATTTATTTACACATAAATACAGTATCTTCTGATCCAAACCGCCTCATTAATAATATTATTGATACATCATTTTGATGACGCTTCCATCGTTGTTTACAATGAATTTTTCCTGCCATAATAGAAAGGATTCCCTCGATATCAGCTGTGATCTGAAAACTTCCCTGATCCATATCAAGTATATATCGGACATGCTGCTTAAGTCCCGGCAGCTCTTCTCCAAAGTCGTGGGCACGTCTAGAAAAGGGGTTATTCAACCCCCTATTGTGAAGTCTAACTTCGACAGCTTCCCTGCAGGAGGGTTGAAACGCTCTATAATGATCGCAGGGGTTAATTTGACGCCTGGATTCACACAGAGGAGACGAGAGCACCGTCGCACCTGACAAGCAACTCGCTGAATCATCTGGAAGGTTTGGAAGATTTAATACGTCATGGATCAAGGTGATCACGGAGGTGAGCCGGGAAATCAGTACAAAATCAGAACCCTGTTTAACCTTCGAATTTACAAAAAAAATAAATTGTATAAGTTATGGAGTGCGAAGGCATCCCTGCGATATTAATGACGTTTTCATCTTTTTCTGAAGCTCCAAGGACGGTGTCGGTGATACGTCTGTCTGATTGGCGCATCGCAATAAATCTTCATCTCCGGGCTTCGGCACAATTGGTTTGTTTGATTGGAGATAGTATTGAGACGAAAGGCTGGGGGAGAACCATCGTTCATTTTTAGAAAGAGCAGCGCTGATAGCTGAGAATCGCTATAGGAAAAGGAAAGGGAACGATTGGATTCTGATAAGGAAGTGAGGTGGTGTGAAGGACCTACATCCTCAGACTTCTTAGTCACTTCGCCTCCGACAGGTTCTTATTTGCAGCCAGAGACGTAATAATGCTGCTGATGGGACGATAGGCACTAACTGGAAAGATGCGAGACAATGCGGAGCACTCTATCACCGGAAAGGTTCCTGTCACCTTTTTTCCCAGCCGTGATTTTCAGTCAAAATAAGGGGTCAACAACTCCGGCCTCAACTAGTACACCTTGACTTGGCTAATAATAATAATAATAATAATAATAATAATAATAATAATAATAATAATAATAATAATAATAATAATAATAATAATAGCAGCAGCAGCAGCAGCAGCAGCAGCAACTCCATAGCGCATAGCCCCTGGATAGTAGTCTTTCACTCCGTACACACTGACACAAAGGTTAGCTAGCACTCAGGATAACGTTGATACTCAAGGTCTTTCCAGTTTCCATTCGGCTTTTGCTAGGTGCAGATGTCACATAATTTCCCCCCGAAAAAAAACTCCTAGTCGCTTCATAAAATATGTAAAGCAGTTTCCTGTATTTAAAAATATGTACAACTAAATCCTGCATTGCTTAATAAATAGCATCCGGGCGTTTTAGAGGATTGAGGAAACATTTTGGCGCAAGTGAGAGTCACACATATTTACCCAAGAATAGCATATGATTTACGTTTTTGCGATAGTAACTCATTTAGCTCCATGCCACCCGCTGACATGACGAACGTCTGCTTGCAGAAGCTGGAATGCGCCCTGGCGAGAGTACAATACTCGTTTAGCTTTAGCAAGAACCAAGATTGCCTAGCCCAGGTCAACACTGGAGGTGATTAAAGACCGTACAATCTCCATTATTAGGTGCAATACACACAGGAGGGGGACCTGTTTTCTTTTCGTCATCCGATGAGCTACCTGCCTTTATTCAAGTTTCCTGCACACTACTGATTACATGTAATCAGCCTTAGAATAGTACTGACGTCACAATAGTCTAAAATGGAACCACAATTAAATCTAAAGCTTAATATCGTACATCGTGTACATGCGCATTAAACGTATGAGGTAATGTAAAAAAGGTGCATAGTATATGAATCAGTAACACAACATAATGTTAGATTGTATCTAGTGACAAGGTATTTGGGAATTTGGGTTAATGCAGTGTAAATTTGGGTAATTTTGCGAAGTTCCCAATTCATAATGACTTGTCAGTACAAACCCATGGCGCATTACACAATTCAATTTAGGTACACGATATGCCAGCCTATATGCCATCAGCATAAAATTCAGCTCTGTCACTGCGGTTAATTAGTTGTGTAGTACCGATCCATGGGCAATGATAATGACATTGTGCACACAGCGCTGCAATAACTCTGTGCAGGCTGGTTGGATAGTTCGAAACCCAACCCCCCAAAAAAACCTTCCGCAAAAAAAACTTAAAAAGGTCGAGATGAGTAGGCGGTGTAGGTCGCGTCACCTTGGCCAAAGAAGAAACAACACCCATGTTGAAAAGAACACTTGACTAAGGTTATAGCCACAATTTCGCTCCCACCATTACGGAAGAAAGACGTTTTTCCCAGTCGGCATTTATTGTAGGGCCATTTCTCACCCCGAGGTTTGACACTGGAAGGTGACCCCGCCCATCTCACCAACACCTATCCCCAGGCCAAACGAAGTCAGGGGAAAAAAAATTTACCGATGCCTATCGAAGCGTATCAGCTAAGGGACGGACTGCTGCCAATAATTTTTCCACTTGCAAGCTGTTTGCCAACCTGGCAAGAGCGGTTTTTCGATGCAAAGGGCGTGCGTTGCAGGACCAGTTTGCCGATGACCTTACCAGTGTTTAGATTGCGGTGGAGTTCAAGGAGACGCTCATTTGCTCGTAATTTCAATTAGTGACTGCTGATACGGTGTTCAGGTTGCGCAAGGGCGCGGTCGAAGGAAACATTGGCCGGTTTCTTCAGATACGCCCGGTTGTTGTGGTTGTTGTGTTTTCAGCTTTTTATAACGTGCAGTATGATGTCATTTGCTGATATAGTAGGCTGATATAGGGTTGAAACATTGGAAAATCCAAAACTTGCATTTTGGGTGGGAAATGCCACAATAATCCCTATGTAATTCTGTCAAATCCCACTGTAATGGACTAGAATTTGAAGACGCTTATATGAATTAAAATCCAATAAGCTGAAAGTGGGGCGGAAAATGTTACCTGCATGGTTCAGTTGCCATCTCGTTTTCATTACCAATTTCAGGTTTTGAGCGGCATGCTGGTGCGCGGCCAATGATTTATTCTAACTGCCTGCAATGAGCTTATTTGACAACACTAACCGCTGTACATTGCCGTATGATTGTGACATTACACCGTATGAAGATTTACGTTCGGAGAGCAGGCTGTGTGAGGGGAGAAAAAAAAGCTGTACGGCAGGATACTCCTGCGGGTACCGATCGTAAATATTCAATAATGTCGTACCCAGTTTTATTCTCACGTAAAATCCCATTATTACTTCGACATAAAAGGGCAGTTGGAATGACCGGGCCCTTTCCATATGACGAAGAGTCGCACAAAACAGAGATCCACGTCAGGTTTCCTTAATAACCCTGTCCTTTTCCAGAAGTCGAGGTCTCTGCGGGACATGTTTATCACCGGAGGTGGGAGGCTACGGGATGGTTTAAATGGTAGTAGGAAATGAAAAGACTCGGAAATATGCGGCGGAGAACATTTCGGCATCTGGCTTGTTAGAAAAGTACAGATTGCCATATTTATCCTCCCCACTTCTTGTGAGGCCGACCCGGATGAAGTGGGGACACTAACACGTGGGTCGCCTCGTCGACATATCTCTCATGTCTCCCTCTCTCCGAGTGGAAAAGCTCCCAACTTCCCAACTTTGCATTTACCAAGGGGGGTTCTCACAACGCTGGATTTTGCGGGGAGACCAACTACATGACTCAACGCTCATGAATAGGCCTGTTATTGTGCGTACGTCAAGTGAATACAGAAAACACAATTATGATAAGCAGCAGGCTAATGGAAACAATGGCGCAAGGACCAAGGAAGTGTTGGGGAGTCGGGACCGGCTACGTGATTTGGTCCAGGGCTGCCATCTTGGGGGGTCAGCAGAGACGTCAGGCGGATGACAAGCTAACTACGGTAATGCTTGTTAAAGCTCGATCTATGTCGAAATTTATCCGAAAGTTCGCTGGGAGAATGTTAAAATAGGGGGTAAGCGAATGGACTATTATAATATTAATATAAATAATAAAATAATAAAAAATACAGGGATTCTAAAACAATCAAAGAGGCATATAAAACTAAACGTTAAAAAATAAATATTCATGGAATAAATTCAGACAAAAGTGGTATTCCATAACGATAACTACCAGGCTTGTTCGATTCATAAATGTAACGTCTAGAATCAATATCGCGAAGACATTATCGGTCGATATATCGTAAATCAACAAATTGAGAAATTGAAAAGCGATATATCGAGCAGATCGGCCGATCAATTTACAAGATATCGATCAAAAAAGCGATATATGGAAAAATCGAACCGTTATGTGATTTGGCGAAGTGTAATTTGCATAACCAAATATGCTGTGTCAGGTCCGCATATTCTTCCTTCATATTCAGGATCTACCCGCTCGCTTCTGGCCTACATGAACACAGTATATGTCAAACTACCTCGCTAAAGTCTCCTCGCCCCAATGAGTCATATTATTATTTACGGCGAACTCCGCCTATTATGTGCCAATAAGTCTCCCAGCCGCCATCAAAATCGCAGGAGATAAAACCCGTTATAGTCCGGCCTTATCCTACCCCCTTCCTACCCCCATAGCTTTCCTTCTCCCCGCCCATCAGGTTCATTTTAATCGTTGACGTTTAGTCCGCACTTTCTTGGAATATGGGGAAATTACTGCTCCTAATCTGTATCTGATCAATGTTTACTTTTCATGCGCGTGCTAGCATGTTAATGCGATGCCCTGTCGGGAGCTCAGCCTGGAATTTTATTACGGACTGCATGCGGTAGATAATGAGTTGAGGGCTGAATTCATCTGAGCAATTTGTCTATATTTGCACTACAAGTGCATGTACTACATCCATGTGGACTAGGCCGGATCGAATCAAAATGCGGTGTTCTATTTCAAAGTAACGTATTCCTAGGGGCAGTCCGTTTGAAATACAAGAACCTGCTGCTTTGCATACAAGTATTTCCGTGAAGTAACTCGAGTACGTTTGACTGCCTGTTCAGGGTATTCTCATGCATCAATCACCTTGTGCGCATAACTGCTCGTGGCTGACAGTAGACACTTATGAGAAACATGTGGCTTCTAGTTTTTTAATCAGGAAATGGGCTTTTACCAAGAAGGGCGGCTGCGGGGTTTTTTCCCCGAGGTTCCTTCAGGGTCTGAGTTGTGTACCCTGGACGACGCCTTCACCTGAAAGCCAGAACGATGTTCGATATTAAAGGAGACGGCGGGAGTGCTGGAGCTTTGGCGTAGAAAAAAAAATCTATCAAGTCCTGTCGAGAACGTGATTGATGAAAGGGCGTGCCCTTGGTTTATATATTTGTCAATATGCGCCTAAAAACCCACATATATGCACGAGCGCAAACTGTACAGTGAGTGGTGCTCTTGGTTTCTCATAATTACTCAAATGTCGGCACACAAAATAAATGTTGACGACTCTAAATTCCGAGGCCTGTGATACACATGAAGAATGAAGCATCTGTCAGCCTCGCCCATTCATCAAGCAGGCTCACGGAGTGACAAATAACGCCTCTGATTGCCCTTCTACCCTTTTTTTCTCCCCATCTGTCTGAACCAATACAAGGTATGCCGGACCCTCGTGGGTTCATATCATTGAGGCTATACATACTATATCGGTTTTCCATTTCCAATTCAACAATATTCTGGTGCCGGACATTATCATTTGACTCGCACATCCAGGGTGATGGTGGTGGTTCAAAGTTTGGCTTAGATCAATCCCATTTTCCCTCAAACTTGCGGTCTCATTAAAACCGCGGCCTGATTTATAAATGATTAGCCCCGAGCACGAGCCGCGTAGTTTCCTATCTAGGAAAGGAAAATGTGAGGGGAAGGCCTGGAAACATATAGCCCCATATCTGGTATTAACATCTGCAAAGGGGGCGGATGACTGCTCTCCATATGGGTAGTTAACTCTGGGGGCAGGCGTGGCCCCATGTCAGAAATCTTGAAAGTGGGTGTGGGGGATGAGCAGGATGTATCTTCAAATGCTTCAATGAATAATGACACTTTTGATGGTAAAAAAATATGAAGGCCAAGTCTCGATCGTTATGATATTCAAGGGTACTTTGCCTTATAAGTGTAAGGGCACAAGAAGTGCTTTGTCAGGATAGGGTATGGTCTGAAGTGTTTTTGCCAAATTTAGCAAACCTGATTTACGATGTCATCCACTCAAGGATGCGTCCTAAAGAGTAGGCAACCCAAAAATTCTCTCAGACCCAAAGTTTTCCTACCCAACCATCTCTTGCAGCCAGCGCAATCAAAACGCCACGTGGAATTTAATAACGTTATTTCGCAGCACTTTAACGACTTGCAACAGCGCGCAATTTTGTGCAAATTAAACTAATTACACAGCACGATATTACGCCCCTCCAGCTTTCACTGCCCACATGGCATATCTTTTGTGCCTGCTGGTAATGTCCTAAACAAAAGGGCCAGCATTACCATGTACAATGCAATTTCCCCTAAGGAGAGCCCCTCGGCCCTTAGGAACAAAAGGTGGCAGGTGCTTCTAGTGTCCGACCATTTGAGCTGTTAAGTCGTGCCGGCTACCGGATTAGAAATTACGCCCCCAAACACTAGAATTACCCTTAAGGCATCAGGAAAAAAATGTACATAAAGAGGTTGAAGGTGAAGGATTTTATCGACAAAAGGTACATTGCTCCCGCACGTGTTCATGTACAGCCTGGCCACAAGTAGGTCGGGCAAAGCTAGGATCTGCGCTGATAATTGGACTTGACGAGGTAGATACCATTTCAAGCCTGCAAGGACTGAACCCCTCTAATTATCCTGGCCGTGAATCTGTATAAATGAGGCTGCCTGAGAGACGTCGCCTCTCCCAAGTCTTCGTCGAAACTAGACCGCGAATAGAAATCCTGGTAATCTGTCCAACAGCCCAAATTCTCTTTTAATTTCCAGACGTCGGAGAGAGACTTCGACAGCCATCGAAGGCATTTGCTTGAAACAGCACGTAGGATGGGGAGGGAAGCTTGTCTAAGCCTCATTAGTTTGGAACTCCATGTCAAGAAAGAGGGGAGAAAACTAAAAGGATTTTGGTGTAGTGGTGCGCCTTTGTTACTTTCCGTAGGCTTATCAAAGATGGAGGAGTCCAAACTGCGCATTTGGATGACAGAAAATGGTCTCAAAGGAGGAATCAAACCTGGACTAATCTGACGGGGGGGAAAAACCGATAGAGTTCAAATCATCTGCATTATTTAACATCGGTCACTAATGGATATCCTTTTCTATTGCTGGACACACAATTTTCATTTCTTCCTTCTGTTTTCAGCCCAGTACCGGTCTCCCCGCATCACGGAGCACCCGTCGGACATTATCGTGCCCAAGAACGAGCCCGTCACCCTCAACTGCAAGGCGGAAGGAAAGCCCGAACCCACCATCGAGTGGTACAAAGATGGAGAGTTGGTACGAACATCCAGCTCTGACTCCAAGTCCCATCGAGTGGTTCTTCCCACCGGTTCCCTATTCTTCCTTCGAGTGGTTCACGGCAAAAAGGAACAAGATGGCGGTGTGTACTGGTGCGTGGCCAAGAACGACGTTGGGACAGCCAGAAGTAGGAACGCGACGCTCGAAGTGGCTGGTGAGTTTTTTGTCTATTTTTTGTGGGGTATGTCACTGCTGAAGGTACCCAATATGGTGGTCTCCCTGTAGCCCCCAACTCTTTTGCATGCGAACAGGAGGCCAAAATACCCCTTCGGACTCGTGCATTTTCATGTGAAAGCGGACACAATGGCCCGGGCTCTCAGCCACAGATGGTGAGGCAATCACTCACCCTGGAGATGACAATGGTTCCCCCAGCCTGACACCCAACCAATATAAAAATTATATTTCCAGCCTTGGGGAATTGAGCTCAGGCGTCATTATCCCGTCGCGTTTGGCTGACTTTTAATTCAAAGGAGTCATCTCCCGGGGTCGGGTATTTCACTTCTGCCTAACCCCCCCTGTCTGGTAACAATGCCGGGCCGGCTTTCCCAAATGCGCGGCATCAACAAGACCCATCGACCTCTAACGTCATTGGTATGGGGGAAAGACCAGGGGAGTATTATTACTATGCCCAGGAGCCATTTCATATCGATCCTAGCCATTCTCCCTCCCTACCCAGCTAATTAGTCAGATTCAGATTTTCCTAAATAAGTACACAAAACTTTTCAATAGTTCAAGTTGGAGAAAAAAATAAGTTTGCATGCGTGATGTTGTTCCCGAGTATTTGTATTGTAATGGGATTTGCGTGCATAGGCAATGCGATCAAAAAACCCATAAAATATTACAACGTGGAATTAAACCATCATACAAATTGTCCCGGATTGAGCTGTTACACGATTTGTGAAATGATGAGGGGAAAAAAAAGAAGTTTGGACAAGAAACTGGCTTCTGCAAAAATAAAGACATAAATTTGTTTTTATCAGGACACACGAAACTTCAGAGCCTCGTTACTCCGTCCAAGCATGGATCCGCGATTATTAACGTGCGCAGAACCGGATTTCCCTGGTGCAAACGGGGCATAACTTTTGATCCTCTGACCCTCCCCAACATAGCAACTTCGTCAGCCCTTGGGCGACCATCGGGAACCCCCTGAGGTCATGCCCAATTAGAGCAACCAGCACCACCCACCGGTCCTTTACAAGCCAGGCCATCACCTAGTGCAAGTCCTGTTTCTCTGACACCCTGTGGCCGATCCGGTTTTGTTTGGGCCAGTCCGCAAGATACATTCGCAACAATGCTGCTAATTGGCACAACTAATTGCGTTCGAGGGTCACCCAAATTTTTGACTAAAGTTAATCCGGGTATGCCCCATGTTTTTGTTTGCACGCGCTCACAAATGTGTTGTATAATATGCGCGATTAATGATGTTAATGTTAATTGCCAGAATATTATTTCCACTGATTGAGTTATGTACGCAGCATAAATAGTGGGCAGCTTTCTGCTCAAACAGAAATCGATTATGTGATTTAGGGTCGGTCAAATTATATCACATGCACCATTACATAGAAAGATGCTGCCAGTGGCCGAATGGGATCCAACGTTTGTCGGCATTGGGAAAATCCTTTGATGGTGAAACAGTGCTTCTGCTCACACATGCACACGCGCCCAACTCGCTCTCTTCTTTTGTGAATCGCAAACTCCATTAATCATACATTGCCGCTTTTGCCAAGATGGTTGCACATATACGTGGTGTGTGGGGCGGCTCAGATATCTAGCTTTGCACGCAACGCGTTTTTTGGGCGGTACCTCGACGTGGCGAGATGGGTACGAAGCACGCGTGACTAATTCACAGAATGCCAAATGACAAGCGGCAATCATGTGGGGTAATGCTAGCTTAGTCTGATTTTTCAAGAAGTGTGTGGCCTTGGAATAGAGTTTTCTTTTTCTCACCCTGGTCCTATACTACTACATGGATCGCTCCCTTCCTTTTGATACCGATACAAAAGATGGCCGCCGGTTGCTGGAGGGGAGAAAAACGTGTAATCCGTATCGGAGGAAACGTGAATAGGGGGCTGGAAGAAAAAGGTCTCTTATCTACGGACCAGCATCCCCCAGCAAAAGTGTCAACTTTTGCTGGGAAATAAATGGTGAGAATCTAGCACTTAATTAATTCCGGTAAGTGTGAGAGAGAACTCTGGGGGCTTTTAGAAAATCGGTTCTGGCCTATAGGACTAGCCTCCCTTTTCCCCCTAGAGCCAAACCCCCCATAACTCATCTCCACAAATCTCCATGACGACCACCACAATTGATTAAATGCATGGTCATTTGCATGAGGGACATTCCTTCGTATGGGTGACAAAGTTCATGGCTACCAATTCGGGAGCACTTTTTATCCCGACTCGATCGAGGGTGAAAGTTATATCCATGGATCAACCTTTGTGGCTAGAAGCGTCGAAATCTCTTTTCCACGTGGCTCTCCTGTTCGAAAAAAAAAGAAAAAAAAAGAAGAAAAAAGTGAAAACCCATTGGGGAGAAGCCGCTGAGAGGCTTTGCATGTCCGCCTGCCATTCTACTGAAACGGTTTCCATCCCCGGAAAAACTCGGTTCGGTTAAGGGAGACGACACTCCAGGTGAATAGATCTCTAGTAAGAAAAGGGAATCTGATTTCCAGGACATATTCGGACACGCCTTGGAAACAACCCCCGAAAAAAACATAGTAATGGAGAGGAAGGCCTACCTGATGGATTGCCCTTCGTAGAAACATTCCATATTGTGCTTATACACGTCAAAAAGGCGAGCTTAATGTGTTTTGGCCCAGAACCAAGTTCAATACTGAAATAGCTGAAGTGGGACTGCGGTGAGTTGAGGAACCGCAAAGTTTTAATGGATATTTCCTCTCCAGGGAATTTTTTTTTAAAGCCAGGATTTTACTTTTCAAGTTGAGCTCATTAGCATTTAATCGGATTGTAACACTACGTATACTATACAGTGCTGTGATCAAAGCGCTTTGTAAGTGACGCGCACTCTGCAGCCCGCTCCAAAAATGAGTCAATAAGCATCAGGTAGCCAACACCCCTTCTCAGCATCCCATATATTATTATTATTATTATTATTATTATTATTATTATTATTATTATTATTATTATTATTATTATTATTAACAACAACAATAATATCACGCCCTGTTCAGCCATTGTTAGGTATAGGCCAACCCTTCCCTATACTCACATATAGGTACCCCAAAAAATAAGCTCTATGTCAAAACCCAGCGGGTAGCTGTGGGATGGTTGGGTGGTGGGGGTCCTCCCCCCCCCCCCCCCCCCCNCCCCGTCTAAAATATTAACGCCTAAAAGCACTCATTCATCATAGGAAAGAAGAGATGCAGCGTATCCGCCACGAAAGTGACTAATGGCAGCCCCGTTTCCGGAGGGGTTAACCCTAACCAAACCCGGAGGATATCGGTTATCTGCCCTCAGCCTGGATCATCCTTAGCTAAGATATAAAAAAATGGATGCCAAATGAGACATGATGGGCTATCGAATGTCGGCCCCTTTTGTCACCGACATTTTATTTCCAGGCGTCGAAGCGGCACTTTCACGCCCTATAAGGTGTATAAAATGACACGTCTTGTTTGGGATGAGAACAATATTTCCCTTGTGATTCAACCAATGTGGCAACTCCCCTTTCCTTCCCTAAGCACCGGAAATGGAGGCTACCTCAAAAGCACAGAGACGTAATTTGCATTTTGAAGAGACGTAAATATTTGAAGGCTAGAGTGAGGGGTTCATGGTCTCCGGCTCTATACTTATGTATGAACTAAGCCAGACGCCTTTGGATGCATATCTGAACTGGCCCTTTTTTCCCTCCAGCTTTTGATTCGAGTGTGGTTCAGAATTAATGCTGGATCTGCTTTGATTCGAGTCATTAAAAGCCGCCTTTGTTGTACCGGCTGTGATTTACAACTAATATGGGACAGTAGTATGGCCTACCTGAACAATAATTTCATTATGAGTTGTTGTACTAGCTATGAACTATGCATGGCTGAAAATGCAATGATGGAGAGAAGCAGATAACCCACAAGGGTCGTTTATCGAGTCGACAATAAAATTGGCAACCAGAACGGCAAACAAACAAAAAAAAAATGGCCGAGGGTTCCTTTTGTAATGTTGACATTGTCCCGAGTTGCCTGGTGACCGGGAATGCTGATCGTTAATGGCGCCCTCGGGTGACCAAGTAATGAAAGAAGAAGAAATCCAACAAACTGGTTTCAAATGGACGGTCTCACCTTCTTCTTCTTCTTCTTCTCCACCACCACCCCCAGCTCTAATTGCTTCGACCTTCTCCTAGCTCTTAATATTCCATCCACATCTTTGGTCCGGCCATATCAAGACATTGTTGGGGGAATCCGACTTGACGAAAGACATTCGCTATAGGCGTGTGCTGTATTGTGCCGGGTCGTATATTTTATTCCTCCCTAACTTTCTACTTGCTCTTGGGTGGGTTCTCAGTTCAAAGAACTCATCCTTGTCCAGAAAACGACCAGATTTTAAAGAGGTCAGAGCTTGGTCGTTCGTTTTGTGAGGTTGTCCTGTCGTTGCACGTAGCGTTTGTATGGGTGGCGGTGGTGGGTTGGTTGGGTGGGGACTGATCCATTATTGATTCGTAGGCTTTGCAGTCATGATTTCACAATGGAGTCTTCCCCAGTCGACAAAAATGGGAGAATGTTTTATTTACTGGATCGAGACTGAGAGGAATGGTAATCTGGCATCGGTGAGTGGCACGCTCATTCTGACTTACTGATTCACGGTATTGTTGCTCAAACCTCTTTTTTCCCTTGGAAGCATATAATTTACCAAGATTGATTCTCCAAATAACCACGTCCAGCACGAAAGGTGGACTCGAGCAAAATGGCCACCACATTGTTGAAAGTCTGCTCGGAGTCATTGTTGCGTTAAATACCGGATGCAATTTCCTTCCCGCAGCCTTAGTCAAGGAAAAGTATTTCCCCCAATTCCCAAGAAGCAGTGGAAGGGGATGGTGGGCTAAGCAAATTACACGGATGGTGGATGCGTGCAAGAGCCAGGGGGGATTCAGGACTTCGATTCCCTTCGGGTTCGATCGATTTGCTTTACCCAACATGTATGGAACAAGCTTGCCAAGGAAAACACTGTACGAAACTACTGGCAGTATTTTTCAAACCAGCATTTGCACTAATGCCGAATGTCAACTGCTGTTATCCCCATGTCATTTCCCGCTATGCTGACAGTCAAAGCGAGTAGTTTTGAGTATGTTTACAACCAATATTGCTATCGCGATTCTTACCTATACAAAAAAAAGGTCGGCGTGTTTACACAAGGTGTTAGCTTGGGAAACTCGCAGAGTCGCACAAAATGCCTATCGTTGTCGGCAAAAAAGAGCAGAGACAGACTAAAACACAGGGGGCGATTTTATGTAGGCTATTATGTCAGACAGATATTTGTGGCGCGCATTTTTTTGTGCTTTTTCTGATAATGGGATGTTAGACATTGACAGTAAGACAAAATAATGCAAGAGTCTATCGAGAATATAGCCCCATCTCTTGCTTCCAAGCAACTGACCGTTCAAGTATCAAATTGAAAATGCATTATGTTTACTGTCCATGGAATGTATATTGAGTCACTCTATTACGATAGGCCTACATTACACAAACATACAGATATTTGTGTGTTATTTATCGAATTAATATTTAGAGTAAACTAAAGACCATGTCAAGGACTACTGTAGCTTTCCAGCTACTGTTTTTTAATAATATTATGCAAAAAGAATGTTTGTTGTATCCTGGCGGTATGCAGCCATCAGCACTCTAGCAAGAGGACGGTGTGATTCTCGATAGCCGACTACTTGCTATAAAAGTGGTTGCATAATGCCAGGATATATTTGCCCAAAACTTGACACAAAGTATACCCACATCAAAATCGACCATCTTACACGGTAGGTTAGCTACATAAGAGTTACGGAGTAAATAGCCGCTGTGCTATTTCCGAGCCATAAGCAGCAGTTCCCCTTCATTCTTGGGAATTGGATTATCGAACGGTTACAAGTCCCCCCTCTTCTCTGGGAGATGCGCAGATTTCTTTCCAAATCGCACCACCATCTTGAGACTTTTCAGAGCCGAAAATGTGTGACGAAGGGCATCCATATATAGTGCAGCAGGGACTGATCCATGGGGGAGAAGATGTTGATGAACTGCAGAGACAGGGGAATCGAGCCGATTCCCTTTCCACGGTATCCATCTCGGGACCATCCATCTGGGTTATGGATTTCCGTTAGATTCGGGACATCCCTCCCAGCATCTCCAAAAAAAAACTTCTTTTTTTGAGGGAAATCCGAAGAAGCACACCGGCTGCTACTTTCTTCAGAAGGAGACTTTTGGGAAAGGAACTTCTCTTGGGGGTTTTTCTACCAAGAGAAGTAAAGAGTGGTCATCAGAGAGCTTGAAAAGTTGCGGGGTGGAAGTTTCTCACAGGAAGACATTATGAGGTGATCCATCTCGGTTTCGGTCGGTGCAATCAGGCGGAGCGTAATTTGTGGTACCGATGTCTGGCCTAACTCACGCCCTGTTTTTTTGGAAGCCAAATTCTGCCAGAGTTTGGTTTTTTTTAACCCACTTAGTGCTTCGACAATACTGACATGGCCTGACGGATGAGCCGTTGGTTGCAAGAGGAAAAAGTAGCCACACAACTACAGACATGTAGGTCATGTCAAGAAGATATATCGGTGGTTGAAAGCTCAGAAGTTGAAGGTACAACTTTACATTCCAGTATAGTTTGGCACTTGATTATCCAGTTGGCAATTTAGATTTCATAGTCCTGGTGCCCTGTACAGACCTTCTATCCTTGTTGTCCTGTCAGTGGGACGTTTGATAGCCGACTTGTTCTGCAGTTTGGCCGAACCAAACTGTCCATAAATTACGTAACACTATTTTTGGTCATTTTGAATCTCCCCTTTCAGCATGTAACGAACCATAAATTGCCTCCTAAAATTACGAAACGTTGACAGGACAAATGACACGCGTCCTAAGATCGTTTCGAATGGTCATGCACGTGACGCATATTTTGCCAAATTGCCCTTTTAGAGCCTATGACAGGGGTACAAACTTTCCATTTCATCTGCAACTGGTTCGTGAGTCGCATATTTTATTTACACTGAATTTTCTTACCGGTACCTAGTGGAACTTGTCACATTTGAAAGGGTTGGCTTACAGTCACAGAATATCGCATGGGCCAGAATGTAACATTTTGCCAAAATTTGCCGTTTTGGACAGGCTCAAACGGAGCTGGGCACGTGATCGCTTGTTGATCTTGCCGGCTCCTAGAGGCGACTATTAGCTTTCGGGGTCGACTTTCGGCAGCCATGAATTACAACTTGACTGCAGTTGAGCGCAAACGGGAGGAAAAGGGGCTCCTGTCAAACATGCAAATCCGGTGCGAAATTTTGGCCGAAACAACCCGGGCCCCACCGCGACGAACATCAAGTGAATGCAAATGCGAGGCAATCCGCCGCCGGTTTCAAATCCTGACATAGTTCCAGGTCATCTACATTAGGATGCGGAGAGGTCTTTGAGGTCGCTCTGGTGGGGAAATACGGGAAAGGCTAAAAGGACGCCGTTTGTCTGGGAAATGTCGCATGCGTGACATTTTGCCTGGCTCCCAACTTTGTCTCCTTCTCTCGGCGCCTCAGCCATTACTTTGACATTAGCAAAAAGGAGACATGTCGCGGGCTGTTATGGATATCGGATTACGCGGGGGCCAGCTCTAATGTGTGCGTACGTGCTGAGTGTAGTGCGTGGGGAAATTCCACGCATGTAAGACCACCCACTTGCCAGGTTGTGTCGTTTATCATGCTTTACAAATCCCGTTTTCTTCCGGGGGCCAGATTTGTGCCAACAAAATTATCGAGTGAATTGACCCGCATATTGCCAGACTATTTTTATGTGACCTCATCTGAAATAGCTCTGCATATTGAAGAGACCTCATTGCGTAAATGTATGCACAAGGCATTTCTTGTTATAACGGTACCTCTTAGCAGGGGGTGTTTATCCTATTTCAATTGGCACGTTATTCGATATCAAGTTATGAATAATACACAATATCGTTGGTGATTGACACCTTGAAATATGCGTATATACTCCGATATATGTGAATGTGGCCAACTATCCGACACTTGTGACAAGTTGCCTCCGCATTCCCTCGTCCACCAGCATCATTACGAAGCCCATCCACATTGTTTATGCCCCTGTCAAGATGAGCAGATGTGATCGCAAGCAAAAATACTGGTAATCTGCGGTAGCCCCTGTGTATGATCATAAAATTTTAACAACAAATACCGCCAGCGTGGCCAGGTTCACCCCCCTAAAAAAGAAAAAAAACACACCCACCCACCCAACATCAGTTCTCTAAACCAGTGTCGAGATTTATAGCCTGCGTGCACCCCGATAATGTCTACCATACTAAACGAGGAGGGTATGCCATTACCCTCTAGTGTAACTCCTCGTTCAAAACCTTAGAGGGTAGTTTATAAATCCCCGTTTATTGTAGATACTGTCGATCGATGTTTCATCAGCATCCGTGCATTTTTATGGCGCCCTAATATAAATTATAATCGGGCCTTGCTGGATGGTGTCTTTGTTGTCGAAGACACGCGCATGCCTCATTGCTCCTTCAGATTGCCCGATGACTCAGTCCGGGAGGCCAACAATGCATTTAGTCAAGCGAAAGAGGGACGGGGAAAAAAGTGCCTCCAGCAGATGATCAGGCCAGCACAAAAGGACTGGAAAAACCTCCCTACTGGCTATCCTAGATAGGCCTAAAGACGAAACTTTGCAGGTCGTCGATCCGAACTACGAAAAGGAAAAAAAGAAATTATTATGGAGTGACTTCATAATAGCTTGCAATTACGCGGCTATGATTATTATCGGCCACGGAGCATTACACAAAGCTGTCGGCACAAAGTGAATATTTCGCTAGAGTGTGTCCGTCACACGGCATTTTATATGACTTATTTTTTTCTTTTGATGACTCGGGTCTTTCAGGGCTAATGTTCCGTTTCACATCCACCACTCACATGCCACTTTCCACTCGGGACTTCAGAGAGCTTGATATCAGTGCGGCTGACAAAGGCTAAACCGCATAAGTATTACTAGTTACAATAATAATAATAGAGGTGGTCAGAAAATTCGAATAATACCGAATGTATTATTATGCAGAATGGGTGGGGAAGTATACCTTTCTAAAATGGGTTTTGCAAAATGGCAAAACATGGGTGTGTCAGAATGACAGCTTATGTAGTACCCCGCCTTTCATATTCAAATAACAACCACTAGAGGCACCGTTTTAAATGGTCAATTATGAAAACGTCAAAAACCCGACCTTGCCAATATGCACGCTGCAAACAAATTATACGAAAAGTATTTGCTCTGGCAATATGAGATCTAAAAATATGCAAGACAAACAAGGAAAAGGGCCCTTTTCTTTCTAATTTTCCGAATGTCAATTGTCCCAACCTTGAAAAGTCAGGTTTGGTTTTGAAAATGAAAAAATACCTGCCCTACTCTGTCATTACTCATTCTGTATACGCTCGCACCTGACTTCCACATAATACTATTCCTGCGGCCACCTTTTCCTCCCCCTCCTATCTTCCAAAGAACTCTAAAATTACAGAACATGTGCAGTTGGAAAAACTGGGCGTTTAAGGCCTCTTCCCACGATTTCTTCAAGGCGATGAGGTGTACCTCTCAACCTCCTTGATTGCAACCCCTGCTCTATTCAACCTCACCCTATAAAACCAGGGGTCTCCCCCATCTTCTTTTTGAGGAAAGATCTTTTCTCTTGCCTTGCATTAACCATTTTGCCTGGCCGCCTTTGGCTCTATGGGAAGGAAAGGAAATGCTTTTCAACCCGCGAATGATGATCCGGCCTTTTGTGAATCTTCCGGGGGGCTCCTTTTACCATTTTTTTTTCCTTTCTCAAGACAGGCTGGGTAAGATTTGCTCTGCGAATTTGGGCTGAGGAACAGTTAGGATGCATAAATATGGGTGACTTTTGCTGCACTCGATAACAATATCGATTGTCTATACATTTGAATCACTTTGGTGCATTTGGAAGGTTTTGATAAGAAAATCCTGTCAATTCAACCATTCAGCGCGGTTCCTAAAATAATCAAAGGCGAAAGCGTGCATTAACATGAAAATCAATTTTTCAGTCTGTAGCCTGCAGCTGTGCCTCCTCGGGACAGAAATCAAATATTTGAGCTCTTAGGGAACTTGCCCTTCTGTCTCTCCTCGTTTAAAGACCCAGTTCTTTTGAATAATTTCCGAACTGACTCAGCTTAGAAAAAAAAGAAAAAAAGAGAAAAAAAGAGTTCGTTCCCCAGAAGCTGTGACAGTTTTCCAATACGGGAGGAAAAAGACGGAAATTGGCCGCTTCCTGGACCACAAAAGCTAATACCAGGCAGCACTTGAATATGGAATATTCCACCAACGACTATCCGGTCCTATTCCAGAAAAAAACCACACGATTGTTCTTCTCCAACGTCAATTACACACGAAACTGAAGGTTCAAAAGAGACGAGAATGGGGAAAATAATACTTCCAATAGTATTTTTTTTCTGCCAGTCCTATTCAAGTGATAATGTGTAGCACGATAGTTCCAAAAGTTTGTCCAATAATTAGGCCCAGCATGCATTAATATTTGACCAAACCAATACAAATATCACAAAATGACTGGCAGCACCTATCGATTTCGCAACTTTCCCATAGTAATGTCTACGAAATTTCTTGTGGAGACGGCAAAATGTAGTTACAAATTCAGAAGCTAAACATGCCGCACTATGTGCACTCGTGTGAGCCCATTTTTTTTAGGAGGGCCAGACCCCTCTCTCAAAAAACACGCATGCATGATGCCGCAGTACGGAAACGGCCACGACCCGCTGTGTATGGCTGCTTCATGCTTGACACGCAACGCACCATTAGACCACTTTTTCTCTCTATTTAGTCCACCCCACCTCCACCATCCCCTACCTCTTCAAATTGCCAAAAGTGCAATGGGAGCTCCAAAATAAATGTACGCAATATCCGTTTGTTACGTGGAGTCAAGACAGCCAGTTTTTCTCATCTGCAATATTTATTTATCAAGGGAGACACTTGTATTATTTGTCGAGGGGTGGAAGGTCATTATTTATTATAGGGTGACGGTTTCCTTATTTTGGGAAGGGAAGCGTCTAAGAAATAACGGCGCGTTATTGCCTAGGAATTTTTATGGGGAACGTGGCTGCACCTGTACTATTATGTGAATCCTGCATAAGCATAAAAGTCAAATCACATTTTTTATTCCATGGAAAGAATACTTTTTTGGACATTGCTTTTGGCAAGGGCTAATCAGTGGAAGGTTGATTGAACCGTGGAAAACCCTTCAATCGCGCTCCACACGCGTTCCTAATCCAGAGTTATGTGGACCTTGCTGGCTGTGTGGTGTGACCTGCTCATCTGCTACGTCACAAAAAGAAATATAAATGAGGGAGCCAGGCAGGGATTAAATGCTGAGGGCGTGACCGCTTTGTCGTCGCAAAAAAAGCAGTGGCCTCTAGTATTACAGATGAACTGTGCATTGTGCAATAGTGAAAAAGGCATATGGAAGCACACAAAAAAACAGCTTCATTTAAAAGGCGAGAGAGAAAATGTGGTGGCTTCCAAGGGTTCGGAAATAAACGTCAGATTTTATCGTGGTTGATGTAGCCGAAAGAAAACTTTTTACTCTAACCCGTATAGGGCTATTGTTCTGGTGGAAAATATATAGTAAAAAATAAGGCAGAACCCAGAGCAGGTCAGCCTTTTATTCCACATCGTCTGTCAAGCATATCCCACCCCTACCTTGAACAGCCTATATATAGCTGGAGAAGACTAATCATACACCCACTGGTGTACATCATTTTAATTTGGATGACAACCGAGAAGTTTTCAGACTTTAAAGGCTGGCCCAAGGCTTCATTATTTAATTATCGGCATACACGGTACCGTCTGACCAGTTTGGGTGTTTTTCCCAGTAATAATTAGTGGGTCAAAGGGTTCGAATTCCAAATACAGATCAGACTGCTAAAAGTGTAGACCCTGGAAACACGCGTGATTGCATGTTTACCTGTCTGCCTATACACGTGACCGCAGCCCTCCTATATCTTTCGTGCATGTAATATATTCTGCCGAGTAATTAAAAACGATGCGAAATCTATTAATCACGTAATCATTACAGTACTACACGGGGACCAGCTAATGTATACAGAACGCTGCATATTCAAACGTAGCCGGAGAATATGTACCATTATCATAATAGCTACCGGTACCTGAAATTTGTCACGTGAGACCTTCAGTCGAAAGGTTTTTATCGCCCATAGTGTCTGTAACCTACATAGAACCCGATGGTTGCATTTTTTTAAAAGAGAGGGTTTTAGTAATACTTCATGACATCACGCACGAAGGTTCCGTGTAAGCATTACTGACGCTGGTCTCTGTTCTGAGCAGAATCAAACGGTCACGAATGTTAATCAAACGAATGACAAGATCTGAAAGTATAGGTAATTGAATTGAAATAATGCCAGGGACAAGGCTACATGTGTAGCCACCGATGAGACTGCAATCCCTCAGTATGAGCAGTGCGTATAAGAGGCTTGCCCACATATTAATGAGCTGGAACAAAACATTACATCGTGACTCGGATTTTTCATAACCCTGTGTAACTGCTGCAGCATGGGGGCACAAATGTGGAACCGCTTTTTGAATGCTTCTCTCACGTGGAATCAGATAAGTCGGAACACCGTATTAATGACGAAACTAAAGAGGGAAAATGTAAAACAAACCTCTTCTTACAAGTTCCAACGACAGCTGCCTGTCCCCCTTTTTGTGTCGCGGATGACATTTGGACAGCGCGCGTTTCTAAACTCCAGACGAGCGTTGCATAACTGCGTGATGCCGTGCACTGTGTCGCAAAGTACTTCAACCGTTTTCCTGGGAAAATGTCATTTTTTTTTTGCAACGAGGGAAAGTTTAAGTCAGAAAGTTATTAAAATTGGCACAAACTGAAGAAATGTGGTCATCATTGGAGCTGAACATATCGATTGTGGTAGTTCATGAAATATGATTCGCAGTCTCGATCAAATAAATTATCGCAACATCGCAGAGCTATATTTGGCACCAGGCTGGCCCTGAAGGCTACTGGTGCCATTCACCATGTGATTTAAAATGGTGCGTGACTTCGGTGACATCAGCAAGCAAGCAATAAGACCGGAGTTTTACGTAAGGTCATTGTCCCACACACCACTTGCGCTCGAAAAAAAAAATCAAAATAAAATGCAGATAGAGACAAGCATCAGGGAGCTCGTATATAGGCGGGACAGTTTGATTGCCACATTATAATGCAGTGTCACGGTGAGATAGCTCGAGACGAGAGTCATTAATCTGCACAGGTTACTTGGATCACGCGAACCAAATCATAATCCCCCCCAACCAGCCGACGAAATTAATCCCGCCTATCACGACACACATTACCGCCGATCACGAACTTTCTTGCTCATGTCTCAGGGAAAAACTGGAGCAAAAATGTGCACATCCAACTGTTCATTTGCATACATTTAACCCCCAAGAGTGGCCGTAAATTTGTCTGTCTGCCGGTAACCCCATCTCTCTTGTCTCAGGTGTCACAAGGGGAATACGTCGCCTTGTTCAGTCTTCCTAGGTGGTCCCTTGACGACAACCGACTAGACGCCTCCCTACACACCACTTTCCTTTTTTTTTCTACCCTTGGACTACCCCCCTAATGTTAGTATTTATTTGTCCACATCCAGAAGGGATCGTATTCCACTGAGCCAGGATTAATAAACACTGTCAGCACTAAGTAACGCGTGGTGTCTTCGTCTCAGTGGGGCATTGAAAGAAATCCGACTTAAAAACCTGCTAATTCGCTCCGAGCTACTGCCTTATAAAAATGGTGGTGACGAGTGGCGACAACTGTAAAGGGGACACTTTGACAAATAATAACTCACCCGGTATGAGGTTTTAATTACATGGACCGGTAGAGAAGGGAGGCTGAGTTTTAGCTGAGAGTGGAGCAGTTGTCATGTTGGGTCCAGAAGCGAATGACGTGACGAAACAGGCGCCAAATGACAACATCCCGACGGATCCCGGTGGATTGGCATGAATATTTAGTGGTGGAGAGTGGGAAAGTCGCCAGCGCGTCCCGCAGAATGTTCTGTGTCTGCCTATGGCGCAGAAAACAGGGCCAAAATCCGACGAACGTGACATCCGGGTTTTAATATTTATGTGCTGGAATATCACGGACTTTGCGGGAAACCGAGTGACTCGGACCGAACATTTCCACGTATTGAATTTTTGAATATGGTTTCCGACAAGTTCTGGCATGTTAAAAACCCGCTCACTTGAACCAGCCTAAGGATATACACTTCTCACAAATTGAAGAAGACACCCTGCATGTGTTGACTTTTATGTATGTCTGAACCCATTTACAACCGTGTCTAGATTTTAATATTACGCGCCTGTGACCCTGCTCCGTCGCGAGCTAATGAACCGCACATTTTTCAATTTCCTCCCACTAAAAGTTACAGTCAGCCCCAGCCAACTCCTCATGCTGAAACATTTTTGAATACTAAATACCTTGAAATTCAACTTGTCATATAGCCAATTCAGTCGTCATCCTGTAAAATGTGAAGCCAGCAAAAAAATGGCTGCCTACTCGTGCAAGTTCCCCGGATGAATACCGAAGCGCCGCCTATCTGGACGCCACAGAAACTCCCCCACCCCGGTGTGGTCACATAGCCGTACTTTCCACCGCGGTTCACCACCACTTTCTCGCTCGATAGAGCAGCCCAAGCATCCAACACGCATGAGTCATTAGCACAAAAACGGCTATACTGGACATCGTTTAGGCGTCCAATGGACTAAGGCCTGTGTTGTGTTGCTGTGTGCTGTCAAAAGTGCGAGTCGTAAAGGAATATCCCTTTCAGTGGATCGACGCTGCTCCAAAATTGCGTTCATGGGGGAAACTCCGTTTCATTACGTCCAATGGTGGGCATTACTACCACTAACGATTCAATTGTAGGTTATGTCCATTGTGTGTGGGAGGGAACCTGACAAGCGTGAATTACTTATTGACTCCAAGCGCTGATGGTGAAGGGGGTGGAAAATTTTGATGTCACAGTTACATCCACAACATCATCTCCGGGCATTGTTGGGAGTTGTATGCCTGAGCCTCATCAGCCAGGTCCTGGCCCCTAATTTTGTAAGTTATCATATACACTCCGAATGGTCGTGGTGTACACCGGGGAAGGCGATGTCCTCACGTTCTACCCATGCATATGTTACTGAAGGGCATTAAAACTATGTTATGGGAGGGTCGTGAAATTGCCCGTTTTCCCCCATCTACACTATAACATGGTCATTTTGGTGCGAGCTACACTGCATGCTTTTCACTTCTAGAAGGATGCAGCCTGTCACATAACATGCACTCGTTCCTCTTTTACGTGTAAGTAGAAATGAACGCTACCGGGTAATGTGCCATAAAGTTAGAGAAGTTACATTTACTGAACCATTATGATTACGCCAGTGCAAGCTGTGGATTCCGTTGTTTGCGAATGCCTCTCGCCTGCGCTCGCCCATAACTTATAGAAGAATGTAATTTAGAGGCAGATGCCTTAAACGGCTTTATTCGAAAACAAGATGTGCAAAAATGTTTCGTCCAATCTTACACTTTTAATGGAAAATTCTTCAAAAGAAAATGCCAGGTATACTATCTCGACTTTTTATTTCGGGAGCCCAGAAATGACGGAAAATATCCGAGAGCAAAGTGCCATTTCAGATGAAACGGATAATTATTGTAGCTCATTTAAACCCGGTTATGACCCTGCACTGCCTTTTCTTCTCCCAACACTCCCGGAAATTCTGCGCTCATTTATGCAGGCTCAGGACAAAAATTAACGGATGTTTCACCCTACTTCCAGGACTAAAACGGCGCCTTGTAAAAGCCCCCATAAATTACACCCATTTCTAGAAAAAAAGGAAAGAAAATTTTTGTAGGAAACCACCACGTTTCTTTTTTATCATCCATAATTCTCCATTTCAAAAAAAAGAGAGAAAAGTTTTAGTGAGTAGATCCCAATGAAACGTGTCGAGCTTGTGAAGTATGAGTGTCATCCAGCATCCGGACCACCACCCGAGTAAACTATAAAAAAAAGTTTGGCCACCACTGCTGTCTAATTATACTGGGACAGCAGGTAAATCCAAATGGCAGGACAGGAGCTATAAAACTTTCATAACGAGGTGAAAGGTGCATTTATATAATCCGAGGTCGAGGTGGGAATAAACAGTGTGGAAAACACCCCCCCCCCCCCCAAAAAAAAAAAAAAAGTTAAAAATTCCGAGTGTCCCTGTTCAGCATAAATCGTACAGTGATATACATTCGAGCTCGGAGAGCTCCATGTACGGCATGATGACGGCGTGTAAAGTCTTGTATTCCGCAGTCTTCCAGTCAACGGAAAACAAATGGATGGGGTCACAGGCTTGTTAGTCCGGACATGTACCTGTCCTTTAATCTGCAAAATCTATCACCCGCCGTAGAAAAAAAAAAGTAGACAACCGAAAACCACATCAGTATTCTATCCACTTAATATCATTTTTCATCAGTCACTCGGATCTCGACACTACTTCTCACCTTGGTTCCCGGAAATCCCCACTTATTTACTGTGTCACCATACTTGTTAACACCTTGTTTTCCCCAACCAACCGAGCTCAAGTTACCTCGGATTCAACCAATGCACAAATAACCGAAAGGTCAAACCTCCAAAGCTACAAAACTTGTCCTTGTCACACACGTGCTTATTCCGTTCAGACTCAGATTAGCTTTCCAAAAACCTATGGCAAAACTCAGTCTAAAAATCTTCAAACCCCACCGCCCTCATCGGTCTTCTTTTACTCATTAAACCTATTAGACCTCACTTAGAAAGACCGTCATGCCCTCTGACCCCAAGGCTCCGATTAAACATCATTTGTATGTGCAGGCAACGATCCCAGTGGTAAATCTACCAAGGAGGTTATGCCACCCCCCTGTTCCTAAAGAAAAAAAAAACTGAACCCCGGTCCTCTATAAGACAAGCCTTGCATCAGCGCCTTCCCCCAAATCCTTTTCCCCCCACGAGGAAGCCAGCAACCATTAACTTCTTCGCAGACACGAGTGGATGAGCTAATGCACCGCTGTGCCTCCAATTCCCTGCCGACTACCCCATTTTGCCCAGAAACCAACTTTTTCTCCTAGTTTTTTTTTACAAGGATGTTACCTGTTGGATGCCTTGGGATGGGGATTACAGGTAGATGAGCTGAAGTTACTTCCTCGTTTGCATTATGGAGGAAGTCCAACCTGATGGAGATGTATTGCAAGTGCAGGAAATGGGGTCCAATTTTTCCTAATTCCGCACGCTTTTTGAGTTGGTGAATTTTTTAGATATCTATGCTGAGAAGCTGGCGGCTGCTGAAAAGGGAGGGCCCTTGATTAGGAGTATGGGAAAAGAGCTGGCCTATTTTTAAAGTCTGAACTACTCCAGCAGAAGGGAATGGGGAGGGAGAGAGGAATGGTCTAAAACAAGGCGAAAAAACAGTCAGAAAAAAGTCCAGGGTTGTGAATGTCGTCTTGGTGGAAAGAAACAGAAAAAAGGAAGACCCCACCCAAATGGTGTTGGAAAAAGAGACGGGTTAGGGTGGGGTATACCAAGCGGGTCATTTGTGCCTGTGCCAGATAGACTTATCTGAAGAAGAAAAAGCTGAGTCAAGCTCAAGAAAAAACTGTGTCATTCACGAAATGAATTGTAATATGCAAATATCACCTTTCTCCAAACGTCATGTAGAAAAATTACCTGCCTAATTACATCCTGCTAGATATCCCCACCAATTTGCCCAACCCCCAGCATTTTAATTACATAAACTCCCTTGACACAACTCCTTAGGGCTAGTCAACACAATCGTGACCCACACACAGATTTTTTATTCCTTCTTTTCCTTTAAGCCCACCAGGAAACTTGTTATTAAAAAGATAACTCATCTTAACCTCCAACCTGGGCCAGGCATCATCCAAAATGGGGGAGGTCAATCCAGCCAACAATCGGTTCCTATCCCGACCAATACGTGGGGGATTGATAAATTAATAACGAAATTCGAGGAGGGGTTAACGGTGGCCTCCCTGCGGCCATTAGTTTGCGAAGATTTTCTCACGCCCTATGGAAATAAATGCGAGGAGGAGCGACACGGAATCCACAGGCACCAGGTGATTCTATAGATAGGCGACGGCCATTAGTATGTGAGGAGGGCACCTGTAATGGTCCACGGGAGGAAAATGGGATTTGATCCACGGGATGCCTTCAAACATCCCTTTTCCGTTAGTACGACGCCATAAGCGGGCGCCACGAATTTGAATCGATGGAAGCTTCCTTGAATGCCAATCCAGTTTTTTTTACTGTAGATCGTTCCACGTGCCTATCCTGACAATCAGAGCCTATTCCAGACGGATACAAACGGTATGCAACAAGATGAGCAAACTGTGGGCCAAAAGCAAATTTTTACACAATGGAACCAAGATATGAATTTTTGTTGAATTTTTTGACATATTTTAACTATAAATCTCACAACTGTACAAATGTCCTATATGCAGGACGCTAGGAATATATGGGTTAATGGCGATTACTCACAGTTTAAATATATTCAGGTTGTAAGTCTACTGTTTTCAGTTTGTCGACAGACAGCGGCTTACAAAATAGGATGTCGGCTTGACATTTTGTCTACATTTTGAGTCGGGGTCAGGACAGCAGACTGAGCAGGCCCCGGGGAAAACGACCGGCCCATGTGTACAGTGACCCCCGTGTTTGGCTCTCAACTTGTAAAAATGTTCCCGGAAGAGGCGGCTGAAATTGAAACATAAATCATTGCCATGTCCTATTCCAGAATGCGACTTATTTACATAGAGAGATAGGCTGTACCATGCCCATCACATCTCCGTCAAATTCACTGTGCCTCCTTGTGAGCGCGCGAATAAGAAAAAAAATCGTCGACCTTTCGGTCGCAGGGTCAGCGTCCTCTCGAATATTAATTGCCCTGCGTAATCATCTTGGCCCGTCGATGACCCCAAGAATCCTTTTTTTTTTCAAGGGGCAGATAATGCTATATTAGTTTCTGTCGGAAGGAGTGGGAGTGACCCGTGACCCAAGCGAGGTGCAGCGATACCATCTGCATAGTTCGCACGTGGTACCTAGCCATCCCTATTTCTGTTCTGTCCGGATTATTCACCGGAACGCTGCTCTTCACACACTACTGGCTCCAGATTATAATGTCTCTTCTCCGCCGACCCGTGCCATTCCATAACTAATTGCTGGCCCCGTTGATTAATTATGTAGTTTCACTTATTGGGTTAAGTGTGGGTTGAGGATCATGACGAACCCGCATGCGAGCCGTGATTTATGAATGGCCTGAAGTCGCTGATCTGAAGGTGCCAATGTCACGAGTCCTCCTCCTAAAGTATCTGACAGTGAGCTATTGATTTCTGCTGGCGTGTAAATTTGGGCAATATCCGTCTGCTGGTAATGGGAAGCAGTCGCAGGTAAAAATAGCGGTGTCGAAGGACGAAACGGCTATCGCCTCTTTTGTTGTAAACATAAGACCTGCTAGTTCTAGAATTTTTGTGTTTTTTTTCTGAAAACTTCCCCATCAGTTCAGTCAAATCTGGAAGCCATTCGGAGGTAACAGCCCGTAGGAAACCTCTTTTTTATCCTTTAGGTTCTCTCTCTCTGGCTGCAGCGATCCCGACAATGGAAGCAATCGAGAAACGGAGTTATAAATTGACTTCCCGTCACGGCCGAGATTGTGGAAAAGCGCCGAACTGCCCCTTTCCAATTCCTCCACTCTGGGATTATAAGGCCCTAATGTGGAGTCATCGATCACACTTAAATTGAATGACCCAGCATGCAACGCCCCCTGTTAAGCGATAGAAAAAGCTGCGATTGGAAGGTGCTAGTAAAACTATATACCTGACCCGGGTTAATAACTGACCTCAACCATCAACATTCACGTGAAGTGCACCCGAATGGACCACCCAGGCAAAGGGCACCCGTAATTTGGTATACAGTCGATAATTAAGGCTTGTAATTAATTGGTAGCCTCCAGCCGGGAAGTGCGTCTTTCATTAGCGAATTACCAACCTGATGGACCGGACTTGGAAAAAAGAGTGGGCTTGCATGTCAGAACTCAGGTACTTTGGTACGTTTTTGTGTGTGCGCGGGGGGAAGGTCAAAAAGTTTGACGTCTAACCATATCGTACTACTAGGCGTATACACGGTGTTCTGACAAGAGACCATTCACGGCCTTATTAGCAGGAAAAGGAACTGCTATGCTTTTTCTGGCTGCTTTTTCAGGTATAACGCTTTGAGCCCTGTCACAGGGCGTCTGGTACGGGATTGCGACTATCTTTTACCAGAGTCTACCGATACCGGTATATTATTAACATCGGGAAATTTGCATTCTTCCGTGATTGATTACACAACTGGTTCATAGCACATTTCTGGAATAGATATCAGCCTGATGACTGAGTGGAAAACACACTTGGCGATTTAAGTCAGAGCCTCTTTTCCTTCCAACAATACTTTGGGTGGTAGTAACGATTTCGGTTAGGGCTGTCATAAGCAGTTTTCCGTAGTTGAACTGTTGGCACAACTCGAGCACCATTCGTGCATATTAAACGAATGTCCTCCCAGATGAAACCCTTCGGGCTCTGAAACGTGTCCAGCAAAGCATCCAAGCCGGCGAATGGGACAATCGTCTAACAAACCGTCTAAAAGTCCGTCCACAAAAGGATGACTAATACGATTGGGCTCCCCATTAGGTCCCCCACAGTGGCACAGAACGTGCCTAACTATCCCTTTTAAGCCCAATTTCTAAGCCCATCTGTATCCCGCGGAGACGAACTAACATGACAAACACGTCGTCGGGGATCATCAGCCGAAGAACCCGTAACCCACCGCCGAAACCAACCAAGCATGGTCAATTGGGTGTCCCCCTTCGCAAGGGTGACCTCCATGTTGAGTCAGCACTCTTGTGTCCACAGAGACCTCTGCCGGGTGGGGGACGTAATTGAGTTACGCCCCGAAGAGTCCTTCACAATTTTGACGACTGTGGACCCAGTTCTTGCAGAATCATGCGAAAGAGCATGGCCTGATGGAGTGCTGCTTTCGAGAGCACCGTTGTTTTTACGGTGTATTATTTGAGAGTACGGGGGATTGGTGCAGGGGACGGGCTGGATTGGGACATGTCACTCCAGCGTAGCATATGACAACACGATTGTATGATCAAACGAGGGGGTCTTGTCATTCAGGAAATGAGGCGTGATAATTAAAACAGGAATTGCCCGGTTTGTGAAGCAGCGCACAGTACATGGAGTACAGTTTTACTCATAATAATTTGCATGCGTCATACATTGTAGATATTCTGGCTTCTTTTAGCTGGCAGTTTACACAAGGGCCTCACTCCAGGATAGATATCTTCTATTAGAAACTCTGAGGGTTTTCACGTGGTGCAGACCCCGCCGTGCCGATGACAGCTCTCTAGAGGTTGTGACCTCACACTATCTGGGACTGAGGGGAAAAGCTTCCTCTTACTAAATAAACTTCTCTCATCCCTAAGCTGCATCCGCTCATTTGGACCAATACGGGGCGCATAGTATTCGTTTTATAGCCTAAACGGCACCACTGATTGCACCAGACCCCCTGAAGCTTTTAGAGAAGATTCCAACATAGGGTGTATTCAGAGGGAGACTCGTTCGGCTAAATTACTTGTGTACAATGGGTAAAGACTGTCGACCGCCTCGGGGGTTAAATTTAGGAAAAGAAGACGGAGTTTCCTCGTAACTTTTACTCTAAAAAATCTCCGGGCTCCCAGGGCTGGCGGAAAACAAAGCTTGAGAAATCTGGGAGATGAGCGAAGTTTTCGGTTATGTGGCTAGGATTATACAAGCCCAGTCTGCTGGAATGAAGCAAAGGGCGCAAGACAGGTTTACTACAACCCATTCCCGTGTCGTTTACAGGGTCTGTCTTCACGCAGTTTTCTTAGCAACAAACTTGAGCGTCGAAGACATTCATGGCCAAGGAACGCATCTGCCGGGGCCAGGCCGTATGAGTGAGCCTTCTTTTGGCATTTAGTGGCCATAAACATCATAAGCAATCATATGCATCACATTCTGGAGATGTAAAAATGTCCACATGGTCTAGGTACCGGGGGCTGGCGGCAGCAGCAGGAGGACCAGTGGAATGAAAATATAAATCGCTGCTGAATGATCTGCAGCAGCTCCATGGCGACCTTAATTGCACGGAACCGAGATTCAATAGGCCCAGCTCTCGCCTAGGAAAATTTACGCTTGCGTTAGCACCTTTTTCTTGGCCAAAGTTGGGCGTACTTTATTATTCTTTGACGCCTTCTTCAATACATCCTCATTAGCGGCGCCTCTGCATTATTCTCCTCCCAATTAAGCGTCCTGAAGGAGTAGAGCGGCTATTGTTGCCGCCTACACTTCGTGAGGCGTGGCGTTTTCATATAAATATGCGCCTCTTTAGCGTGGGGGAGAGAAATCGATGTGACGCAATTAAGCATTGTGCGGGACACTTTGCACCCTCTCACAAACTCTGTACATCTCTCCAAGATTTTTTTTGAGGAGGGGGTAGCCCCCACTTCTTTCTCAAGTCCTTTTTACTTTCATCGGATGCAGCAGGCGTCCGTGTAGAGAAAGCCGAAGGCATCAGGCGAGATTCAAATTTATTATAAGGGCGCGATTGTGATTAGAGGGTGATTCATGTGGCTGTCAGTGTCAGCTGGGGACGAAAAAACAGAGACGGCGGACTGGGGGGCTTACAAAGAGAGAAGTCATATTGTTGCATGTGCTGCGCAGCGACTGGCTCGACTGGACAACATGTTTTCAGAGTCTGGACGCATCAGGATTAATTATTCTTAACACACGGGGCTATTTGTTAAAGACATGTTCATGCCAGGTTTTCAATCAGCCACCTACAGTCTCACTTTTATCAAGTTGCAATTGAATGCCTTTCTATTGCTACGGGAAAGCCTCACAGTAGGCCTATCCATTGTCAGCTAAACTCAGCACTTAGGAGACGGCCACACCGTGCAAAAACGCAGTAAAGAGAACGGGAAACAATCCATACATCGTTCAAGTTCCCCCACTTTTGGCCGGCAGTAAAATTGAGTAAGACAACAATCCTTCTGGGACACTTGAAGTCCTTTGAAGCGACTGAAAGCTCCCAAAAGCCCCAGTTGTTCTGGCAGAGCGAGCAGGCGGTCTGATGTCCCCCTTTGCACGCATCCTTTCCATCTCGATCCTTTTCTGTGGCTCGTGCCAAGAGTAGCTGAGTCAGACGACAGGAGCCATCCGCCATCAGAGCGTGAATCAAGGGGGTCTGCAACTTCAGTGGCCCACCGACCGACCGACAAGCGACTCCGGAAAGGCGAATTAGAAGGGACGCGTCCTTCCGTCACGAGTGCTGACATCCACTTTGCCCGAGGGGGCGCAGCAGTAGCTGGGTCCGGGATGGACGCCGCAGGGTTGCCAGCCGCTGGCCACACTTACCAGCTGGATAGATTTCCGGGGCAGAGATGGTTCCCACGTTGGTCCGTCTCCTCTTCTGACACCAAGACGAAGCCAAATTCCACACCATCTCACCGAGCTCATCAATCTTTTAGGGCAGGCGGGATGCCGCAGCTTTTGCACGAGCAGGGAGGCGCCAGTTGAGAGTTTTCACGTCATAATCCTGGCCACAACTCCTGGGGATGCATTTCCAAAGTGAGGCATGAGTGTGGGGGAAGTTGGAGGTACCCATTCTGGGAGTGAGGAGGGTTCAAAGGAGCGGGCATGGACCCAGAGAGAATGATTTCACTAAGGCGTTTTTACGCGACGTTTTATGATTTTCAATTAATTTCTTTATTAAGGCACCCTGCGGAATGTAGCCCCTGGAAACATAACATCGCAGCCTTCATCTCAATTTTGCCGGGTTTTATAGCTACACACCCTGGGAATGGGAGAAGGGGAGGAAAAAATAACATCCCAGAAAACCGGGGTCCTTCAGAATAACGCCGGAAACTCGATTACTAGCGACGACATATTACACCAAGTATCATGTAATGCGCTTAAGTAAAGTAACTGCATTAAGGGAAGGGGGCATGTCATAATGGGACAGCTGCGTTGCCAATTTGGCGCGTGCCACCAGGAGCTAATTCCCCAAACAGGTCACGTCGGTGACAGGGCAAACGACCTCCCCAAGATGTTTCCATCCGCCTCAGCTTTTGCTGGGTGATGTACTGACTACTTCCAGAAATAAACGAGGGCCAGTTTTTGACTTATGTCTCCAATGCGATGCCGTACACGTGTAAACGACCATTAACCAAATTTAATAACGCTTTCCCTATACACCTCAAAGTTGCTTCCAAGGAGCGTCTCCTGGCCGAGTGTATCTCATGGATTTGGCGACACTCGGAATTAGTGGCGGAGGGGAGGAGTAATTGGGCTTCATTATGAAAGAAGGCTCGGCTTTATCGCCCAAGACGTGTTACTGGTTCTGGGAAGGGGGGGGGGGATAGGAATATTATCAGGATGCTGGGACGGCAATGGATCGGAGAGCTTCTCTTGACGCAGGGAAAACCCGTGGGGCAGGAGCGAGCTGAGAAAGTAATTTGCCTAATTAGACATTTGAGGCTGGCGAAACACACTCCTCCTGGCACTAACCGCAAGTTGTCCGTCCATCTGTAGAAAAGCTGGATTTCCTCCCACAAACCTGACCCCCTCTGCACATATACTGTCCTCAAAAGTGAATTGATTACAGTGTCAGCCGACCGCAATGATAATCAATTATATCGGTTCTAATAAACAGGCAAGTATGGTACTAATGCCGGCCAAACACGGAGCACACTCATTGCTTTGAAATAAAACCTGATTTAATTAACTGGGACAGGATGATCGATCACTGTCATCGGGCCCTGTGCGCGAATACTATGCCAAAGATCACGCTAGGCCGCATTTATCATGTGACGTGCCATGAGACGAACCGAGAGAAACGCGGCAAAGCGCCGTTCCAACCCATGCCTTTTCCTCCGGACACTAATCAGCTCCGCTATTAAAAGTCCCCAGAGAAGCTGACACGAATATATAATATCGATATCGCATATATATCGATTTTGTACACAAAAAACGACAACAGCAACTGGAAGGGGAAACCATCCATACTTGATACGCTTAATATCCGCTCACCATTTATCACCAAAGAGTCTAGCCCTAGGCTATACTATTTCACCCCAACCCTCGTCGAAAAACGCATACCGACATTGCCCTCTCTTTTTTTGCTCTCAGCTCCCTCTTTTGCTGGCGTCACTAAAATGCCTCACGTTCTCGCCACTGGAAACACCCAAACTTTTAACTTCTTTTGGCGGACGCGGCCGACTGTGGGAACCCGATGGATATGTCCATCTCTTCGCCTGGTTGCCTGCCTGTACCCAATTTGGGCTATTAAGCCCGTAATGGGGCTCCGGTGATACTTCCGGAGACCAGTCACACTCACTTTAGCCCCTGCTGATTGCCTTTGACCTGTCACATTTTTTTTCACCCCTAGTCTCTGGAGGTCGTCCCGAAAGACTGTAATTATCTCGTTATTTTCATTAAGCACTATTTTTGTAATTGAAGCTTCCCCCCCTACCGTCCGGTAATATATCCGCAATTGTGAGATATCCAATTCTCTCCAGCCAGTGTGACCGACCCTTTCGTATTACGGGTTAGAGCAGGTCGTTATTTTCTCATTAGAAGCTGAGGGGTAAAAAAGTTTCAGCAAAGTCTTGATGCTAATCTGCCATGGGGGTTGATCGATTGCATATTAAGTAGCGAGGAAAACGCCTCTAAGTGTACGGTTGTTGGCACAAAATCCGACTTATCGCGATCCCATCTTTTGCATGTTTCGCGGTGCTGAAGCTGAGTCAGTGTGTGCACCTCCTTTTTCCGAGAAAACTTGTGGGGAGGAAACACTTCTAGGGATTATAATCGTCCTTATCGCACACTCCCTAGCCAGGTTCCTATAAAACAGATTTATCTCGTACTCTTTCCCTCCATTTTCTCTCTAAACATCCTCCATTTGAAAGTAGACAAAACCGGGACTATTTGGCGTCGGACTCGCCCTTCCCAAACACAACACTGCCCATAAGTTGTCTCCATGTTAATAGGGGGGACCGAGTAGTGCCATAAGGAAAAAGACACCGTAGCTTTTTAGGGGTGTTTATATCGAGCTAGCAGACCACCCATTTTGATTTCCCTGCCGCTTGTAATAGCCTAATGCAGTTCCGAAACGGAGAGCATTGCACTCTCAAGGGTTCACTTAAACGGTTTATAATACGGCCGCGGGTTATTGTTTACCATTTCCGCGGGGAGCATCAGGGTTTGAGAATCTCCCCTACTGTTTCAAAATAGTCATAACGTGGAAAGTTTGCATAACCCCAGGGCGATTGGATTGCAATTTATGCTGGTGCCTATCGAATTTAAATATATCCCGACCATGTGAATTGGCCTCAACACGTCCTAATGCATACAGGGCCTGATTAAGTTAATATAGGATTTATGCGGGGGTGGATTAACGTTAAATCAACAGTTAGGCCGGCTGCACTCAATGAGTTGAAGTCACGCATCATTTGGCCAACTCCATTTGGGCTACATTCACCCATTCGGAGGGCGATATTTTATTCACAATGTGTGGTTGTGCTTACTCAATCGCGTTGGAGCCAGTGAATGAGCGGATATAAACTCTCAAATTAGCAGTTAGTCCGACTCTCCTCGATTGAGTGATTTTTCATTCGGCCATTCCGTATCCCAGATTTCCAAGTCGGATGGTTCTGGCTTTATACGATGCACTGAGATGGGCCTGAACAAGTTTCAGAGTAAAATGTTACAATAAGTAATACTGTATATCGTATTTATACCACTGAAAAAGAAAAACACAGTTTCCAGATAATCTTAGGCAAAGAGTTGACCTTTCACTTGTTTACATGCTAGTGATGACAGGAAATCATGGCTGTCTGGCTCATTACGAATCTTTAGGAATATATGGACTTTACAAGGCGATAGGGAGATAAAATCACTGGTGTAAATAACTTACAGCGTTCCATTTGTATGCCTACAATATTTGGCCCAATTTGAGTGGTGTAAACTCGTGAGTTCTTTGAAGTGATTTTCTCACGACTCAAGTTATTGGTGAATAGTGCTCGTTCGCGAGTTAATTTGACTCCATTTTTGCCAAAAATTGCTCAGGCTGAGTAGGATTTTTAAAGCTACTGGACTGACTGTGAGGGGAATACTGTGAGAAATATACCGAGCTTGATGTTACCGAAACTGGCCGACCAAACATTAGTATGAACCCAGCTGGACCAAAAATCCATCCCCTTAACGGATGGTCGCGGAACCACCTGGAGAAGCATAAACATAGTTCTTTTCCCTCCCCTTTGCCTATTCCCCCCCCTTCTCTAAGAAGCAGTGTATTTTAGGTTCTAGCAAGGGAAGGAAGGGGATGAAATATATGTGACTGCATCTCCTCTTCCCTTCCTCGCCATCCATGCCTGCCAGAGGGCATGACGGAGCTCGCCTTTTAACACATGGCTTTGTAATTTTCTGCTTATGATAATGATGACTTCGCTTGGGTTGAGAGTTTCCATCCTGTGCGTAAGGGTGTCGAGAGGCGTCGGCTCTTCTTCAGGACTCAAGGGATGCCGACAGAAACCCGAGAATTAACTGGAGGGATACGTAAAATTGTTCAGAGACATTTACCAATACAGGGTGAAACAAAAAAAGGCCCACCATTGGTCTCGCATGTTGACACGATAAATCAACATGGAGCAGGAAGAGGCTCGCCCTGAGACAGCGCTTTTCATCGTGTGTGGGTGGCGGTAAATACAAGCTAGTCACTTATTCAGTTATGAGGAATGCTAGTTTTCGCAGGGAACGATGGGAAAATAATTACCAACTGATGGTGTCAACAGAATTACGAGGTCTCACTGGAGGTCCTACTCTTCTTCATGTCTGGTGGATAATCGGGCATGCGAATCGCCTCACTTGCTGGTTTTAATCATAGGTCCACACGATTATGAACATGTTTCGCGAGACGTAATAAGGAGAATTTCCCGCGCCAAAGCCGGTTTAAGAACAGCAATAATCATGAGAATGATCAGTAGGGATCCGCCTCTTTTCCCCCCCATTTGAGGACCACACTACCGGAAGAAATACACGCGAGGCTTCCACTAAGAAATTCAATGTGAGCTGGAGGCAGCTGAAGAAGACGATGGTAAAAAAAAGGAAGAAGGGGGAGCCTTACGACACTTCCAAATGAATTTCCACGAGGCCGTCGAGATGAACTCTCAAATTAATCTGATTATCAGCACGGCCAACTGGTTCCTCTGCTTTTCCAATTTGCTCCAGCATACTTTTTTTTTCTACTTCTTCTCCTCACATCTCCCACGAGTGGTCCTCGTGTAAACGGTTTTCGGCTTCTGGCCTACTACATTATATGAAAGAGGGGGCCTCGAGAATCCCAAATCCTCCAGTTTTTATCCTAGGAGTAGGGGGGGCCCCTCCATATAATCCCTACCCATTAATATGGTGTCGAAGCTGCGGCTTGGCTGCCTGGATCCCACCTTGCTATATATAGAGGATGTGATGAAAAGCGGTTCGTTACGCCCCAAAAATGAAACGTCATGCAGCGTAAGGTCTTTTCTGCAGAAAGGGAGACCTGACAAAAGGACGGGAGTCCCAGGCTACATCTCATTTGGCTTTCCACGCGTCACTTTGCAATGGCTATATGTTCATCGGAAGGTGCAATTACGGCTGGATTGTAGTCCAAATTACAGGGCGCCACGCTATATTTCAGATGATGTCGGCCGGGGATATGATTCACAGAGCCGAACTTGTTTGGTACATACGTAATGCTTATTTTGCTGGTTTGGTACACTGGAATGCGATATTTTTATTGCGGATGGTTGACTTCTTCATCAATCTGATGATGAATGTACAAACCTACAATCAAGGTTGGGGTAGAATAAAAATAACTTTGGCTATTTGAGACCTGCATTCTAAACTGAAGGACGTTATTTGCAACGGTTATCAATCACTAACGAAATTCATGCAGGCCCCAAGTGCCTAAGTTCAAGATAATATAGAATATCATTAATCAGTTGATTAAAATTTAATTATTCATGGAATAGGCATCATAAAGACCACTTATTGTTCGGGAAGCCCTTCCAGGCCTGTATCAGAAACTAGTTATGGCTGAAAAAAAAATTAACCTGGACCACCAACAGCAAATAAAGCCGATAGCCATTCAAAACGAAACAGTTCGGTTCTTGTGTCCAGCACGCACAGGACATTTCACACAACGGCTTAACGGTATTCCCATTTTTTTATACGCCTGAATTGGGGAAAAAAACCAGCACATGTCTTGACTCGAGCCTCATTCTGCTGCGAGTCGATGGGCTTCCGCTATTAATCACTTACACCTGTTATGCCAAACAGCTGCTCAGTCATGCAATGTTCCCTCCCATCTTTCACACCTGTACCATCCCCCATACATGTGTGAGTGTGTGACCGTATCCTCCCCCACACATCCATGACCAAATAGGATATCCTAATGGGATAGCGAAGGCCAGGCCTAAAAGGGAGACAAAAACCAGGAACTAAGACAATCACGAGTGGCGGTCCTGTTTTGAAAAGAAATCATTAGGCACCCAGGGCGATAAACTGTGGGCTCCCATGATAAAATAGAGACCGCTTCGGGGGCTCACTCACTCGGGACGTCGCTAACTAAGCAGAATTTGTGCGCTGATTACGCTCTGATTCCCGTGTAATTAAGCTAATCTCCTGGATGGAGATGAGTGTAGTGAAGGACCGACGGATAACATTTTTTTTTTGAAGGGCGAGCGAAAAAAACAAGTTGGAATAATTAGAAGCTCAAAAGTGCAGATACTACACCACCCGCAGGAGGTTTGGAATGAAAAACATGGCACTGTAAGGGACAAACAAGTTTTGAATGAGCGCATCTGTGCCGATTCTTAAAAAACAACCTTTAATTAAATTATATACCGGACATTTTTCTACATGCGCATCTGTTCTGCGCATGTTCCCACCACATGACCAAGCAGCGCCATCGACCGGGAAAAATCTGGTTGGAAACAGAGGGTAAATAATAGCAGAGCTTAATTACAATCAGCTAATGAACTGGCGCCTATGTGGGTATTTTTTTCCCCCTCATCCGAACCGGTCTTTTTCCCTCCCCTGATAATGCCCGTCGAGTTTCCACTTCGTTCTCTTCTTCGGCAACAATCCAAATCTCACCAGATGATAAAAGCGCCCCCCTTTCCTCCTATGTGGTGGGCTTCGACTAAGCTCCCCCCACGTCTACCAAATTAGTGCGCTGGATTTGCCTCTTTAAAACCTGGAATAGGATTTCGTCTTTCCATTCGTTGAGTTTCATGCCCGAGAGAAGAGGATTATGGCTTGGACTATGCACGTGTACATTGTAGCCCAACGCCAGGGTATAAAGCTTGCCATTTACAAAATGGCACAGACAATTCACCGTGTCCGTCGTTAACTACGCACATTCACACGCGCTTGATCAAAGCGATTTTCCCCCCCTCGTTTTTTGGGACCAAATTTTGAAATGGGTTTTAGTTTTCCACCCTCTCTTGCAGTTTCCCTCGTTTGCAAAATGATAAAACAAGGGTCCCTTTTCAGAAGGCCAATAAAAGCATGTAGACTCTCCGGAAACTTTGATGCGTTTCTTTCAGATCAATACGCTCTCTGGAAGGGAGGGATGAAGAGCCAAATGAGAACCAGAGGAAATATATTAGAGGAGGGGTGGTTTGGAGGGTATCAAAAAGCTGTGCACGGGCGTATCCAGAAATGTGCAAAAGGCCTGGATTACACGTATTCAGTTGGGGCATTCCGCACCCATATCCCACGCTGAGGTCTCCACCCAACACTCCACCCTTTCCTGCTAGGCAAATGACCAGGGAGTTTTCTCTAGGAAAATTGCAATAAGGCTGAAAATTGTTAGGAATGTGACATTTTATGTGAAAATTTGACTGACTGGTAACGTTTCTTTCGGGCCATTCGTACTTCCATATGTTTCATCAGAGGCAGTTGTGTGAACCCATCCGCCGACAGTTAGAAAAATCTCAGCGACAATTGATCCTTAGCTAAAGCGGCCAAGGGCAGACCTCTGAATGGCAAAATGGACGCGAAGGAACGTCAGAGTGTACATGGACCTAAAAAAGGACCGACCGCCACTTTTAGCTTCACGGTACAAATTGCATTACATGCCGGTTCCCAGGCTGCAAGAGGGGGATTTGATTAAGGTAATTGTTGACAATTTTGACAAGGCACAAAGGAGAGTTTTTCCACCCAGGATTTGCAGGTATGTTCCAGAGCTTGGCTCTTCAAACCAAAGCCTATAATGCAGTGCATGTTGTTTGTAGACCTGAGCACGAATTTTCCATAATCCTCCCCAATCCTCTAGAGAGGATTCATCAACTATAATAACTCCCACAAGTGAGTGTAACTTTTTTTTTGTTATTTTTTAAAACACGCCTCCCGATTTTTCACCGTTGAAACTTACTGCCGGTGCTACTAGTTTAGTGCGAATACTGCAAATCCCCGTGCTAATTACTGCCCCCTCCAAAAGATGGGAACCATTATCCAATAACTGCACACGTTTCCCCGGTACTTGAAGCCGCACGAGGCGTGGGAGGGAGGGAGGGGGGGGGGAGGGGACCGCCATTATCGAAGGATAATTTATCTCTGAAATTGCTAAATTAGTTCGGCATGGAAGTCATGTTTGACACTTGCTGGTGGGTATAATATATTAGGTAGAGTCGCGTGCACCTGGCTTCCTGTTTCCGAAATAAACATGTGTTGCACTGCAACTTTTGCTGCGGCTAAAAGTCTCTGCGTTGCTTATGCACTTGACAAACTGGGTACCCCCTAAAAAAGTACGTACATTCCCGGCCATTTTCCTCCCCCACTTGGGTAATTTACGGCACCCCCTCCCCCCTTTAGACATGCCGACACAGACATATGCACCATTGCCGGTTTACTCAACCCAAATTACTCCGCGCGCGGCCGGCTACCAGTAGAATGTTATTAATAGTGGCCTTAATCCCATGCTAGCGCTGCGTAATGAGATTTAACGTCTGATTTATGTTGCATGCAGTCATGTTTATTGCCAAATGCACCAGCGGATTTTGTGTGTACCTGTCTTGGTCTCGCGTACAATATGGCTGGCCATTGTTGCGCATTCCATTGATTTGCGGTTTGGCCATTGTCCGCGCTGCAGGAAGAAGCCGGCGAATATATTGCATTAGTGGGGTGGGACGGGGGAGGATGGTTTTGGCTACAAGCCCCCTCCATTCCAATGCCCTGGGCTTTTAATACCATTATACCTACCGAGAGAGGGGGTTGAGGGGTTAAAAATCCTACTTTCCCCCCAAATACACATTATTACCAGGGGTTTTTAAAATAATCTATTAAATAAGGGATCTCCGGTAGGGGGCTATACTAATCAATCTGGATGTGCTTTTCCAGCTTTGAAATTTTAATGATCATGTGTAATCAACTCTGTACATATGGTTCGGCCTTTTTTTGGCTCTCTCCAACACTGTGAATTTGCAAGTGTGGCCATTACCCAGACGACCAGGAAGAGTGCACTTGTTTCATTAAATTGTGTGCTTTTCACTTTCATTAGTCAGGAATTGGCCAATTATGTGCACTCGAACGCTTGATTGGTCTCTATGAATAGAGCTGACAATTTCACTATGAAAGATGGCACGATAAATAATTTCTAACCCTGGAAAACCCGGGACGAAGGATCAACAGCCACCGCACTGCCACGCCATTATTGTAATTACTGCAGCAGAATAATTGAGATAACTGCACCTACGCTTTGTTTAGCTAATAACTGCCCCCGCGAATAGGCACAAACGCTGCAATCCAACGTTCATTATCAATGGAAGCCACATTTCAATTAAGCTGCCAGATGTGTACAATTGTATTAACTATTCATGACGACATTGACCTCTAGTGGGTTGGACAGTCCTGGACACGTCATATTTGACAGAGTTGGGTAATATTCCATGCTGGCCATCTTGTGCCAACGCGCATCGAATAATAAACACTGCATTCATACCGATACACAAGAACGTTAACAGTGGATCATCAAACGACGCCGACTAGTGCAGAAACATTTCAATCGTTTTTTGCGATACACGCCATCTGGTACAGGTCGCGGAGGAGGCAACGCTGCAGATGATCCCTTTGTTTGGAGCAGCGCACAAAAAGGACATTGGCTGACGTACACGGCCCAATTGACTCTACTTGAGACTGTCCATAAATTCGGTTTCATTGTTTCAGTGTCAGGAGCAGCTTAAAAAAACATAATCAGCGCGTAGGGTTGATTACCTGGTGGAAAACCCATCACCACCGCGATATGGCAGCATCCAGATTAAAAGAGAGAACATTTGCCGGTATAATGCGCCTCCATAACCGGCTGACTGGAACCAACCTAAACGCCCTCTTGGATCTCCTCAAGTGGCAGTTAGGAAACTCAAGTGGTCGCATCGTAGCATTGGGAACCGTCGCATGCCACACGTTGTTAAGCTATCTCGTTTCCCTCAATCATTAATGCGCGTTAATATCTGCGTTTTGGGGACCGGGCCATTTCGCTGGACTTATCAAAGTTCTAATTCCAGGCAGTATAACGCAGTATAACGCCGAATGTTGCGGAGTGCCATGTATCTCGTTTTCATTGACTGGGAGACCACTAAAGAGTGCTTATTTACCTTTGCAGTGTTGCGAGAGGACTTCCGGGTGGAGCCGAAGAACACACGGGTGGCGCAGGGAGAGACAGCTCTTCTAGAATGTGATCCTCCCAAAGGACATCCAGAGCCGTCTGTTATGTGGAAAAAGAATGGACAATCGTTAGATCTCACTACTTCTAATAGGTAAGTTTCCAAGTAGAATGCTGGGGTGAATGTTCAGTAAACTCTGAGGTGCCAATCATTCGATAGGACTTGGTACGTGCCTATGATGCGTTATCCGTCCAAATATGCTAAATATGGCATCGAGACCTTTTGCTATACATGGCACGTTCACATTGGGTAGCGTACAGTGCATTCGGCCATAAATTGAAATATTGTACGCCTTATCCATCATAATCCAATATCCTGCAGTCTAACATATCTCATACCAATACACTAGTGGACTAGTCTATCAACACACGTGGTTACAAAGTGTCGCATTTTGCCATTCTTCGCAGGGTTCGAATTGTGGATGGTGGAAATCTCGTCATGAATGATGTTCGGCAAAGTGACGAAGGAAAGTACCAGTGCACAGCCCAGAACATGGTTGGAACTAGAGAGACTCACCCGGCGATACTGACCGTGCATGGTAAGCTCATTTCAGTTGCACAATATTTTGTGGTTGTTTGAATTTCGCGGCAACTCTTAATTGTCTTGTGCTGACTTCTGACGCCAGCAGTCGGAAGTACTTGCTGACAGGAATAACCAATCGATGCAAAATGCTCCTAATTCGAACATTCTACCTTTGAAGGGCATTCTGTGTAGCTGTCTGATCTGATTACAGTGAAACCCCACTTTCTGACGGAGCCAAAGGACGCCACTGTTCTGGCCAGCGAGAACGTGGAGTTCCAGTGCCGCGTTGGGGGCGATCCGCTTCCCAACATCCTCTGGAGACGTCAGGATGGCGGCATGCCCATCGGACGAGCCCAGATCACGGATGAGAAGAGTCTCAAGATAGAAAACATTCAGCCTAGCGATGAAGGGCTGTATATCTGCGAGGCGGAAAATGTGGTCGGCACCATATCTGCCAGTGCTTCCCTCACAGTGCATTGTAAGTGCTGTAGGGGTTGGTGGGAGGTAGGGCCACACCCGCCAATTAGGGAAATGCCCAAATTGTTGTTGTGATTTCCGATCAGCTTGTTGTGCTTCTAAACATCCGTGTGTAACCTATGGGGTTCAGGGGGAATAGCGCAGATATTAACGGTCGGGAAAATTAGCACGGGCTTTCACAACATTAGTGCAGAGGCATGCATGAATTAAACATCAAAAAAAGCATCCAGTGGAAATTGTGCTGTACGAGTCGGAAGCCTCAGAGCTCCACATAATATGCATATGTATGGCGCCCCTCGACCTCGCCTGCGTTACTTAGTTTTTAGCGCAAACATTGAAAACAGTTCAAAAAATTTCGCCCGTTTCCATTTGTAAACACAAAAGTGTTATCTGGCCCATTAACTTTTGCAAAGACTAGTAATGCAGCAATTCACCATATATCCTGACTGCATTTGTTTCCCTGTTTGAAATGCATATTAGTGCAATTCTCCTCATTTTGAAAGTAAAATGAGCTGTAAAACATGCACGGCGGATCAGAATTTCATGCTTTTTCAGCTGCTGTGTAAATGTTGCTTTGGCAAAAGGCTAGCTAATTCGGCGCATGATGTGAACTAATCAACCACGATTGCATTGGTCAAAGCCATCGAAGAACAGAATACGCCGAAATAATAATAACAAATGAAAATTCAAAATTTAATAATAAAATAATGACAACAACAATATCAGTAAAAAGTGATTATAGGGCTATTAATATCCACGTACTGGTGGATGTGTGGATGACTTGTACATAAAGCTGCTACTGCAGTGATCAAACTGAACCCATCTGTGGACATGTTCTGTTGTTTAAACAAAGGATTTTTTTTTTTTTTTTTTGCAACATCCCCTTCTGCAGTGATCTTATATACATTCTCCTTGTTCCAGCTCGTCCCACTTTTGAAGTGAAGCCCACAGACCAAAAAGTGGGTCTCAATGGCATCGCTGTGTTTGAGTGTGTAGCCACGGGAAACCCGACTCCGTCCACTTTCTGGACCAAGGAAGGAAGTCAAGTCCTCATGTTCCCAGGCACTACCCATGGCCGCCTTTTTGTCACTGTGGAGGGGACACTCAAGATCCAGGGAGTTCAGAAGGAGGACTCAGGCTTTTATGTGTGCTCAGCACTAAGCGTTGCAGGGTCAACCATCACCAAAGCATACCTGCAGGTCACCTCTCTTGGCGATCTACCACCACCAATCATACAGATTGGACCAGCCAATCAGACCCTTCCACTCAAGTCTGTAGCAATGCTGCCATGCCAAGCAGCAGGGAATCCAGTGCCAACAATCAAGTGGTTCAGAAATGGAGCCAACTTGCCTAACAATGACCCACGCATCACAGTGTTGGACACAGGCACTTTGCAAATTGATGGTTAGTTGCACGGTTTACATTTATTTTACAATGAATAAAATTTGTAAGCACATAAGGACCCCCTTAGTAAAATTAGGATGTTTGTATGCATGAATATCATTCAATTTGAACTCTTTCATTTCAAGTGGTTTAAAACATTTCTGCTTCATAATCCAAGAAATATTTGATAACCACAGCATATTTCCCAAGTTTGCAGTTTTTAAAATATTATTAAGCAATTTGTTTTTTGAGAGTTACACTATTGTAACAACATACCTGTACGTGTATAAATTCCATGCTATATGACATTAATCAGTGAAACATACTGTATCTTAACAACAACATCTCCATATTCCCTTTACCAATGTATAGTGTACAGGACCCTCACTTTATGAATTGTTTGTAACACCCCATTACTAATTTCAGACTTGCACACGTCTGACTCGGGCCATTACACTTGCACTGCCTCATCTGAAAGCGGAGAGACATCTTGGTCAGCCGCCTTGACAGTGGAGAACCCGACAAATCCCAACATAATCTTCCACCGAACACCTGATCTCTCCACCTGCCCTGGACCACCTTCTCAACCACAAATTCTTAATGTGACTGAAACAAGTATAACAATCAGCTGGAAAAGGAGTGGGAGGATAGGAGTCTCCCCTTTGATTGGCTACACAGTTGAATATTTCAGTAGCGACCTCCAGAGTGGTTGGGTCCTGTCAGGTCACAGAATTCCTCAGGAAATGTGCACAGTCCGAGACCTGAAGCCTGACTCCTCCTATGTGTTCCTAGTGAGGGCTGAGAACTCTCATGGGTTGTCACTTCCAAGCCCTGTTTCGGAGATGGGAAGGACACTGGGTTCTGATCGGAATGTGCCCGACTATGATTTGGGAGAGGCTAGGAATCGACTGAGTACAAATGTGCTTGAGCTGAAGGAAGTGCTGGCCATTAGCTCCACTGCAGTCAAGATCATATGGGAGGTATGTCTGATATAATTATGCATTACAAGGGAGGAACTACTGGTATTTTACCAGAAAAATTATTTGTCTCCTCAGTATGTATAAAATAAATACTTAATGATGCGTAAATGCCTGGAAGTTACTGGGCAGTCCCCAATATTACTGGTATATACCAGTACCACATACCAGTACAGTACAACGTCGAGCGGGCAGCCACGTGTCAGGATGAAAGGAACCAGTTAACTGGTTCCTTTCATCCTGACGCGTGGCTGCCCGCTCGACGCGACGGGACAATTCTTTTTGAACTGTTGATACCTTTCAAGTATAATGCACCTCATCCTCATGCGTCTGGGTCTGTGAAAAGCAGAACACCAAGTTCCTACTCTGAGTGATTTTGAAGGTAGCAGACGTCATGTTGTTGCTTAATAACAATTAAGCAATTGTATTGATCACACCTTTAAAATGGTTTTTATCTGACCAAGTATCCGATGCATCATTGCAGGTCACAGGAGAACTTGAAATGAGAAATTGTTGTCTTGAATGACGTTTTCTTGTGATGATTATACTTGTATGATATTAATTTTTTAATGCATCAGGGTTTGTGCAAATTTGGTGTCAATTGAGGTGACTACATATTTGAAGTGACTGGTAGATCCTTCAGAGAAGTAATGCCACAAGTTGCGAGTTGGCAGTTTTGCCAAGAGATGGCGCGATGAGGGGGTGTTAGTATGCTCCCCTGGGGGAGGCTAAAAGTTGAGTATGCAGTTGTGAGATGGCCTCAGCAGAGGCTATAGTGCATAAGAAATAGGCAGTTGGCAACCTAAGTTTGTTTGAATCACGAGTTTACGACCATGAGGTGACCTGTCTAGACATTCTAAGCTTTAGGCAATGAGTCCTAGCTAGTTGACACTGACTGATTTTACAAAAACTACAGCAGAATAATTTTTGTGTCATATTTATAATTGTTGTTGCAAGTTAGTTTGGCAATAAAAGGAGGGTTCCACCAATAATGCACATACCTCGTATAAAATGCTGAGCAGTATTTGTGGGACAAAATTAGTTATTGACATATTATAATGCCTAGAATATTGAACAATTTTCTCTTCTCAGGTGCTGACTTCTAACAAATATGTGGAAGGATTCTATGTACGCTACCGGGACATGTCTGGTGGGTCCCAGAAGTACAACATGGTTACAGTATTGAATGCCGGTGCCGTCAGTTATGTGATCACCAACCTCAGGAAATTCACAAAGTATGAATTCTTCCTGGTGCCCTTCTACAAGACTGTAGAAGGCCAACCGTCCAATTCCAAAATTGTACAAACTTTGGAAGATGGTAAGAAATTATTTTTTTAAACCATTTTGATGTAAAATGTTATGATGTTTAATGAGAAAATGTATTCTTCCAGTACCTTCCTCCCCTCCTGACAACGTCCAAATTGGAATGCTAAATGCGACATCAGCTTTCGTAAAGTGGTCTCCACCTCTGCCTCAACATCACAATGGTATTCTGCAAGGATACAAGGTATGCCTTTCGAAATATTGCTCAATTTTTGGCCCAATATTATAGAATGATCATGTTCTGCGAAATTTTGTGGCTCTTCAAAAAGCAATCTTTTCCATCTGATGTTTCAAGTGAGGATTGTTTTCACCTAGGAAAAAAATTTGAAGGAAAAGATCAATTTATTATTATCAGAATGACCATATTGCCAATTAACTTCATAACTACTTACAGTAGTACAAGGACAATATATTTAGATGTATGAAGAAATAATAACAGCAATGATGACTTGCAGCAAAAATTGCAGATATTAAAACTTGACAGAATTCACTGCATTTTAGACATGTCATTAGTAATAATTAATATTTTAAAAATTTCTTCTGACTATCGATTGACTCCTTCCAGATCCAGGTGAAAGGCAATGACACAAGAGTCCTTGCTCAAATGACACTGAATGCAACCACGACCTCCGTCCTGCTGAACAACCTGACCACAGGCCTCTCGTACAGTGTGCGCATTGTTGCGTTCACTAGCATTGGGATTGGACCATACTCATCCCCAGTCAGCATTTTTATGGATGCATCTCTCCTGCAAGATCCAAAGGCCCATCCCAGTGGAAGTGTGGACTCCAACTTTGGAAGTGTGGTCAAAGAGACATGGTTCATTGCCCTTATGGGGAGCATGATCTTCATCATGTTGCTCATCTTTGTTATGATGCTCTACATAAAGCGAAGACAGGCCCTCAAAAAGGAATTAGGACACCTCAGTGGTAAGCCAATATTCAGAAAGGGGCTGGCCATTAATTATGTGATGCTACTGGGGATAGTTATTGTTTAGAATTGGGAAGGTGATGGTATCATATTACTACTAGGCAGTTTTTACTACTTTCTGGAGGAGGCATACACTAAATTTAAAAATAATTAGCTCTGGTAAAAAAATTTAAAATTATTTCACGACACTCTTTCAGGTTATTTTTGTCAGAAATTTGAATGTTGAAGTGCTCTATAAGTCTACATGATGGTAGCACTGGTAGTAGCTCCAATCTCTTACAATAATTGTTACGGAACTTTAATACCACCTGGATGTGCTGTAAGAAATTAATTTTCGTTGAAAAGGAAGAGCTTGGTTATTATACAAGTTGCCTTTGGTTGCATATGTAGGCAAAAATAATCAAGGAGACAAAAGCAATGTTATGTAATACTTGGCCAGCCTTTTCCATAGAGCAACAGTTACACTATTATTTTTCAGATGGGGACGTGTTCATTTCAGTCCCAGTGGTGAATGCAAATGACATTTCTCATCTCAACCTCAATGGAAAAGAGACCCTCTGGATAGACAGGGGATGGAGAGCAGCAGACTGTGACTCAAATCTGTCTGAGACCAAGCTGCTCAATTGCCCAGCAGTTGACCTCAACTCTGCCACTGATTATGCTGAAGTGGACACTCGTAATATGACAACTTTTTACAAGAAAGAACCAGATCAGCTTGTGCCGTATGCGACCACCACACTTATCAATTCCATCCAGAGACGAGGGATGAACATAGTGAGTCCCATACAGGTAGGCATACCAGAAATTAGCTCAGTTAAGTGAATTAGCCACCCAAGATTCCTAATCAATTACTGCTAAAATGAAATCTTCCTAGCGAAGTCCCTAAATTTTGTTTATTAAGTTATTATTACTGAAAAAGTTTCCAATATACGTATGATGCAGAAATATATAGTAAATCCTTTGTCAGCGCCAAAGTAATATTCTGTAAGAACGAAGCTTCTACTGAATCCAGGGCCAGTTTTAGTGAGATTCCTTTGTATGTTCAAAAATGCAAGGCTTTTCATTGCACAATACAAATTCTGACACTGTTGATAAAGTCAGCATTAAGGGGAAAGGGCGAATTGAACATACCATTTTTCAGAAAATGGTGAAAATGCGTATTGTAAGGGGAAATCACCCACTGCAGGTTTTGGGGAAATGACAAATGTGTAGGTGGAACAGTGAGCATACAGTGATACTTGATTTGCGAGGACTATGAGGGTCAGTCAAAAGAAAGTGAGACTGATTTTTTATGTGATAAAGAGAATTAGTTCATGACTCGCAGTGAATGGCATCTGGTCTAGAATGGATTGAAGTATTAGAACACCAATTCTTGTTCGAATATTTTATGATCCCAGGCAAGGGTGACACCAAAAGTAGACCTAGGTTCACATTAGCCTCGGCTCTGCCAGAAGGTCAGTGGTTTTGCATCCATTTGAAGACAAAGCGATGGAGTTGTATGACATGCTAAGATATGATGAGGATGTGTCCCACAGCATTCTGATGGTATATACAAGGCATTCAGTAAGGGTCTGTAGTCGGCTTTCAAAGAGACAGGTTTGCAGACTCCATCAGAGTTCTTACAGAGGAGATCATTAACACCACATGTGCAGTAATTGTCCGGGAAGATCGCCACATGACCGTCGATGACCTTGCCAGAATGATTGATACCTCCAGTGGCAGTGCCAACACGATTTTGCATTGACTGTTTGCACATGCAATGAGTTTGCACCCTTTGTGATGGGGCCCCAAGATCCAGAGGAGAAGCACATGTGGTTGGAGCAGCCCCCCGCAACTCCCATGATGCGGTAGTTAAATATTAAAGTCTCTGTCCGCTGTGCTGGCACATCCCCACAGGGATCTTGTGATTTGGGCGGACGCCTGAACCAACCCAAACCATCCTTTCCACTGCAGCTACATCTGGAAGGAATTCACAGATCGCCAGTCAGCCACCCGAACCACCAGATCCCTGTGGGGATGTGCCAGCGCCAAATTCCAGGCTGGAGGAGACTTTTATAAGAAACAGCCTTCCCCATAAGGCTAGATAGGGCGTTTAGGGGGCTGGGTTGGAGGTTTGCAAAGAGTTGCAATGTATTGTGGCTTCACATGGTGACAAGTATCTGCGGTTTACAAGCATAGCATGTCATACACCTCTTTGGCTGTTTTATTAAAACAGAAGCAAAACCTCAACACAGAATTTTGGTCCTCACCGCCGACCTCTAGCAGAGTGGAGGCAAATGTGAACCTAGGTCTACTTCTGCTGCCACCATAGCCTGGGAATTTGGAATATTCTAACAAGAATTGGTGCTATAATACAGTACTTCAATCTACACTGGACATAACTCCATATTTTGTTGTACCAAGCATGTCACCACATACAGTATATCCCATGCAGCAGAGGCACAACAATGATGACAAATAGGTCCTGGCCATTCAATTTTTCATATTTTCTTCAAACTCTCTGCAGGGAAGAAAGGACACGAGGTAGGGAGGGGGATTTTTCGGGGAGGAGACACGGGTGCAAGTTAAATGTCGGAATCCTGGGTCATGTGCAGTCTCCCTGGAGGTTAGGTTGCCAGACTCCTCCAAGGTGCGGGTCAGAGACCCTCCAGAGGGCCCCTAGCCCTAGCACAGTTCTGGCCTCCCTAAGTGAGGAAAATGTATTTAAAATTGTGTATATTCTTGTTTGTCCTGCCTTAATAATACTGGTAGTTTCAATGATGAAAATACAAGGAGTTTAATGGAGTAAGTTAGTCCCAGATACATTACTGCTGGTAAATCATGAACTGAGAAATTGTCTATGTTGTTATTTTTGGGTAGCTTTGTGACCACACCTGGGAATAATTGGACACCTTTATCAGGGTACAAAAAGTTATGCAAAAATAACAGCTGGATGAAATTTGTGATAACTAAAAGGTCCAGAATACTTGGAACTCATTGTGATTCCAAAAAGTTTCGGCTCACAAATAACTATCGGCCACTGAGTTATGCAAATGATACTTTCATGTACCCTAAATATGACCACTGAAAAACTTACAAATAAGCCCGTCTATTTATGGCCTTACACCACTACGTAGCCTACGCTGATGAAAGTCCCTTACTTTCGATATACTCTCATTCACCAATTAGTGTTTCAGACATTGCTGACAGCACCATAACCACTGTCAACAAACTGGGAAACACTGATAGGTGAATGGGACTATTCCAACTAGAATGACATTCAGCAGTTTATGCAGTAATACCTGACTTTACTCTAAAACATCAATACTCCTGTCAACTTAACGATCATGATTATTCTCAGGAAAACAGCCATGGTTTCATCCCAGTGTCAGTCAATCAATCCCAGATGGAGAGCCGATCATCTGGTTCAAATGAATCAGGCCTGAAGTCTGAAATGCAACCAGGGGACAACTTCATGGAGCAGACACATATGATGAGATCTGGAAGTCCTTCCTGTGATCTTGGGAGCATTCACACAGATGATAGTCTGGCAGGACAGCGTAGAAAGAACCCAAGCATACGGAGCAAGTTCTCTCTCAATACCCCTCCACCACAACAAGGAAGAGTTCCAAACTGGAATGATTTGTTTCCTCCACCTCCTGAGCACCCTCCACCAACCAGTGAGCAAGGGTCTCGCCCTAATACACCAAACAATGACATGAGAAACAGAGCATCACCGAACAATCGAGCTTACATGGGACAGGTAAGGTTCATGCCCAATATTGTCTGCACCCCAACTACTCCTTTTCCTGTTGACTTGTCAGTATTGTGCAATGAAGGCCTAGTGATAATACTTGTGTGGGAGAGGGAGAAAGACTTGCACTTTTTAAATCAGATATTTCTGCCTAAGCCATGTTTCATTAGCACTGGAAATACTACCACATGCCTTGCACAAACGTCTGAATTTACCATTTTTAATATTCAGTATTTTACTCAATCCCTTGTACCCATATATTTCAACTCCCATCCTATTGCCTTTGCACTACTAATTTTGTTACTGTTTTTTTGTGGGATTAAGTTTTGGGATATGTGGTCATTAAAAATATAATGGCTTCTGCGAACACTCCTCTGCCTTGTTCTGCCTTGTTCCTCCTCTAGCCCCCTCTCCCTCCCAAAAGGAATGACATTACATGTGATTTTTATGCATGTTCAAACTGGCCATAAGTTTAACATTCAACAGTCAAACTTTCAGTCACAAAGAGCTATTGGAAACTTACTGAAGTTCACTTTATCAGGAAAGAAATCCAATGAGCATCCTGCTGACTTCTGGAAGTTTGACTGTAATTGTACCATAACACGTGTCACTTTTTCCTCCAGCTTCCATTCTTGATCAACTCAAGCAGAGGCATCTCCCCTAACTTTCAGCAAGCGTATCCGAGCCCATTAATGAACAAGCGGGGTGGAAGCACGGGACAGTTTTCCTCAACTGAAGGCGCTAACCAACACTCGGACTCCAACTCCGCAGCATCACTTCGAAACAGCAATGGTGGAAGTTACACCAATCGCCCTCCACTCAATTCTAACTTTGGTGGGGGTGGGTTTGGCCCTCCTTGGATGACCCCAATAAATGGAAACATGGCACCACCCATCCCACCTTATCCTCCTGGGTATAATCTTTACCTGGGTGGTGGGTCTCGTGATGCAAGCCCCATGAGTGAGGCAATTTATGAGAGTGGATCGGTGCTGCATGGACCTACAATGTACTGCGATTATGAACTGGGAAACATGGATCAATCAGCACTCATCACAGAGCCACTTGTAGCACAACTTCAGTGGCAGCAAGGGCCAATTCCACACATGTTGTCTATACGTGAGTGACTTTTAATTATAAGTTGACTTTTGACTAGTGAGTGATGCCTTTGTAAGTGTTAGATGGTGCTGTTCTGAACAGATTGTAAGCCTCATTACTGTTGCAGCCTTGACTGTGTAGGTAGTAAGGCAGCCAATCCAATGTAAAAAATTTCTTCTCCATCCCCTGCCTTCCATCACAGTCACTAGAATGAAGTGCGTTTTACTGACCACTGGTCACTCTTGGCATTATTTTTCATTTCTATGGCATTTAATTGACTTCATTCAGAACTTACTCATTGCTAATGACAAGGATTAAGGTGCATTTACATGTGAGCGATTTGACGAGCGAAAGTAACCAGTATTGTTTGAGGTGAAAGTAACAATTGATTTTCGCCTCAAACAATACTGGTTACTTGGGCTACTCAGTGATTTTACAGCTCGGCGAAGACTTCGCTCGTCAAATCGCTCACATGTAAACGCACCTTTATGATGGGCAGGCAGGTGACGGAGTGCAACACTCTTCAATATTCCTGTTACCATTTCCCACCTCCAGGGTCAAGGATAATAATTTTCTACTGTGCTTTTTGTTATGATAATTAAGTGGCCATTCTATGTCACCACAATAAATTCTCATATAATGAAATCCAACTAACACACCAAAGTACTTTTTTCAAACACTTAACCTAGCTGTGGGCATAGGACACACAAATTATGTGCACACAACCCTTTAATCAGAGCCACATCCAATAGTATAACTGCCTACCGGTATCCTTAGGCCCTCAATGAGATGTATGGTCAACTTTGTTACCTCTAATCACCAGGAGTGCCATTGACAAATACCGCTAGGGATATTAGGTCCATGCCTGACATGTGTTCTGAGACGAGTTGGCTAGAATAGGTTGTTGGAATTAATTGATTTGTAATGTATGACTAGTTGTGAGTGCATTTCACATGATTATAAAAACCAGTCAGAGGTTGCTTGAAGTACTGGCCTCCTTCTCACACAGTTGCGTGGGCCACATGGTGAATTCCAGCTATCCTACCAACTCATGACTCACTTCTCTGGTTTTTTCATTTAATTAGTGTGGCTTCAGTAAATTATTTATAGTTGATTCATTGCATCAACAGGTAAACCAATTGAACAGGACTCAGACATGGAGGGCATTCCAGACTACAGTGATGTGGAGAGCTATGCACAAGTGAGGCTGCAAACCCCTGAATCCAGCATGGCTGGCGAGGCTGCCAGGTCATGGGAGGGCAGCTCATGCAGCGACAGCTCGTGCTCATGCTCTGATGGAGAGTCATCATTCTACGCAGAGGCTGATTTTGCCAAAGCTTTAACCCAAGCTGCCAAGAGCAGTGGGATGAAAGTTCAGGTTAGTAGGAAGAGCCGGAAGGGTTCAGAACTTCAGACAATTTTTAGAAGAAGATAGCCCTTTTTATGATGCTATTTATCTGGAACAAGAGTCGGCTCAGATCTGTGTCAGTAACAACCATGCACACTCTCTTTTCCCACCTCTACCACCTTATCTTCTAACCTTCTAATCTTATCAAAAATATTAACTGGTGTTAAGTTAAATGGAAGGAGTCATTCAGGACCTGAATTGTAATGAATTAATGAGCTCAAGAAAATGTGATTGATTCCTTTTGACCCATGGCATATCTGAAGTCAATAGTGACCTCTGTTGTTTTAAAAAAAAATAACAATCTCTACATTTCATCCAAAAGCACATGGTGTTGATCTAAAGTTAGAAAGTCACAAAGCCGATGTACTGGTCGGCTGGGCTCTGAAGGTTAAGAAGCACTATGATCACAGCAACAGCCGAAGGTTATGGTTATGTGAGCAGTGTGGGCAGTTAATAAACTAAAGTTATTTTTGATAATGATAGGTTATTTTTCCTCTACAGTGCGCAAAACGAAAGGACGATCTGACGTCATCGTTTTGTTTATCAACTCCTAGTCAATGGAGATCTGCCAAACGCACCTCTGGACCAATCGTTGGCACATTGTTCTCTTTTGTTGACACTGTTTTGCAGTGTCAACAAAAAAGAACAACGTTTACTCTTATTGTTGTATGAGGGCATCTCCATGGAAACAGGAAAAGTGGAAGGTTCCAGGGGTGCGTTTGGCAGATTTCCGTTGACTAGGAGTCGGTAAACAAAATGATGATGTCAGATCTTCTTTCGTTTTCCATACTATAGTTTAATGACTCCAATCTGCAGGTAGCAATTTATTGGATATCCTGTTTTTACTGACGCCAAGTTTCTGATCAGATATGTAAAATTTTTCTTCAGGGGTCGCTTGTGTGTCCACCCCCAGTCCGGAGGCATAAAAAGGCATACCACGTGAAAAGGCCTTCATCACCATACAGCACTGACTCTAACTACAGTGCCATACACCCAAAGCCACACTACTCAAAGGCGCACAGAAGGAAGCTGAAGAATGATGCTGTTTCCAAGTCTCTGGACAAGCCCAACAACAATCCAAGTGATGCAACAAGTAGGTTCACATCTGAAGAATTCCTCATTAAGTAGCACTGTTGTGTGATCAAGGAATGCATAGGTGAACAACAAATCAAACACCACCCTCCCCACACCTGCTCTTGCTCCACATATTTTCTGCATTATTATCAAGCTTTATGTGGGCAGCAGCAAATTGAAAACATATTACCAATAGTGTGAACTCCTCATGAAAGCTGCTGTTACTTTTTAAGTTGGACACAGGTTGCAGCAACCTTGTCAAAATCTAAGGCAAGTTACCAAATATATTGGATTTGGAATCAACAATGAGACAATTGTTTTCTGAATAACCATTTCCAGGGATTAAATTAAAATCCAACCAGTGACGGAGCTTTCTCATAGCTCCAGTGTGTCACCATTAGGTAATGTGATTAACCCTTAACTACGTAGGTGGGTGAAACACCTTTAACTACGTAGGTGGAGCCTGAGAGGCTCCAACGGTATATTTAAATTTCTGCTTATCAACTAAATTCTTATATTGGACTTTTCACATACAGAAAGTGCAGTTCAGATCATTAGGCTTCCGAAAACGTGAAAATCACACGCTTAGTCAGCATATTCCGACAGGGAAAATTTTTAATTAAAAGGTTACATCATGCTTGAGCCGCTCAGGCTTCACCTACGAGATATAGAGCCTGAGCTGTTCCAGGAGGGACCTGTTCCTCGTTACGAATTTTTTAAACCAAAGAATAGGGACTAGATTTTTTTTTCTTTCCTTTCCATGCTTAGGAAGGTTTTTCTGACAAAGTCACGGAAGGACAGGGGAAAATAAAATTCAATGAGAAAGTTACATGCATTTAAATAGTGCTTGGAGCCTCTCAGGCTCCACCTACGTAGTTAAGGGTTAAGATTTTTTTGGGTGTAGAGAACTGCTGCCACTGTTTGCCATTTGAGGCCTGTTTTATGTAATTTGAGTCGACAGGTAGACTTAATTTACATATGCAATGGATGTGGCAACCAAATTATGTCAAACAACTGGGAAGGCTGTGAACCTTTAATTATATGAAATGTGCTAAGATTCGGCCATGAATTGCATAAACTGTCTCTCCCTTCAAGAGCACTGAGGTGTAATGATACATCATAATCTTGAAGTGACCCTTTGATACAATGGCCCCAGGTGAACAGAATTGTGTAGATTAGTTCAGTTACGTCTGATACTAGTCCACTCTAAATATTGCTATACCTAGGGTTTTCTTTCTCAACAAAATGAAAATTGCCGGTCCACTTCTGCATTAGACAGGTTCTGTTATATCTCATAAAAATTCAAGGAAAATGCTACCGTGCTGCTATACTATAGACAAATTTCTGCTATAGGTAGGTTTCACTGTAAATGGCCATATTGGATTTTGAACTACAGTAACACAGAAATAAATGTTCAGTGAATGTCAAATAAATGTCATTTCCATTGCCCTTTGAATGTTCACTGAATGTGTATGTGTCATTTTATAACACCCAGGGAAATTTAATGTTAAACTTTAATGATATTCACCTACTAAGTAGCTATTACCAGATTTTTTTTGTGTGATACCCCTTGCCACCCCTTATGGGGTATTCTGGGGGGGACTAATTGCCCCAAGCGATATTGATGTAGTGCAATATTAACTGGTGCCTTGAACGAAGAGCCCGGGCCCATGGGCAGGGTAACTAGGAGGGGATATGCAAAGTGCAGTGCAAATGACTAATATGGGTACATTTTGTGAGCTCCCCTGGGTGGTTTATGTTTAGGATCACCACCCTAGACGTAGGCAGAGACGACCCAACTCTGCACGAGATAAAGGGGGGAAAGCCCGGACTGGGGATCGAACCCAGGACCCTTATATCCGTGGGCGCATACATTACCGCAGAACCACTATGTCTCCCTTTATTACCAGAATATAACTTGCTGCCTAACAAAATGTAGTCTGTTACAACACATGCAATCACAAGACACTTGACATAGACAAAGAATTGATCATTAACACTGGTCTGTTAATGCTCAATTTTGACGCCTATTTAAAGCCCAATATATTTCCACCAGCACAATGAATGAAAATAAATTCGATTTTTATGCAAATGCACAAAAATTATGCATAAAATCAAGAACAATAATTGTGGATTATTATGAACTACAATATTTTATGCTTTTCTGAAATTGTTTTATAATTGGCATAATTGAAGATGGTGTACTGGATATTTCACATACGTAGATTTTTAAAATATTATTTTATGCATTAATTCAATGGAGGATATCTTACACTGTAGTATCATTAATATAAAAAAAGGGCTCCAAGAGTGTAAAATTAGTTTGTCTGAATTTGCTACTGGCATGAATTTGACAGCCAATTAAAAGAAAGTAACAATGTATCTTCTTCCTAGGAAAAGAGTGATTCATATTGACAGATTGCTACAATATCCTCTTGTTTTTCAGCTCATCCTTCCTCAATGTACTCCAAGCCCAGCTACCCTGCCCCATCCCAGACCTCCCTAGGGTCAGGAGGCAGCAGTGGATATGACCCCAGTTCATCAAGCCCTCGCAAGTTCAATGCGTTCAATGGCTCTATGATCAATGGGGTCACATCCTCCCAGAGTACTCTCTCTTCTGGTGGAGGCGTGGATGGAAAAGACAAGCCTGACAAGGTCGGGGAGGAGAGAATGGATGCAGGAGGCACCAACCGTTCGCTCAATGAGGGAAACACCTGAGACATGTTGCATTTGCCCCGCCTCTTCGCCCAATTTGTATCCACTTCCATGCAGCGCTTTCTGGACAATGCTTGAAAGTGCAACCCAAGTCATTCTGATCACAATGCAATATTAAGGGCAACCTGTGCGCCAAAACAGTTTTTTACATGTTCGACGGAAAAGACTGTAGTTGAGACCTCCCTTTTCCCTCACACCCCATTTTTTATGCCATGTGAATGTGAACTAGTGAAGTGTAAGTGTGAAAGTCAGAGAGAGAAGAAAAAAATACCGTAAGATGGGGATACTTTGAACCAGATTTTGCCTGTGCTGCATGTTAGGTCCAAAATTGCCAACACATTGCTGCAGAAAGCAATGAGACATTATAAACAATTCACAAATATTTTGGAAATAACAAGTCTTTCTTTGATTTAATTTCCTCACGTTGACATGTAACATTTCAAACTTCAGGTCAAAGCTAAACATTTGGGAAGTACAACTTTGCACCTAAGATGATATTGCTTAATGACCTGTTCATGCGAGAGCAAAGTTACCCACCACTGGACATACCTTGGGGGGAAAAGATAGCAATGGCAGTGGTCACAATTTTTCAGACACATGAAAAAATAGGCCAATTTTGAATGAGCTTTTACATACCACATATAGGTGGAAATAGTGAAGTCTGAAGTTGTATATTTGTGAACCATACCTGCCTCTATTTACACACTTACAAACCAGCAGGCCCCGAAGTTTAGGCTTGGATGTTATGTTCGATGGAAACTTTTTTCTCAATTTGGCACAAAGTTGAACCTGGTGAGTGAAGTATCCTCATTGTACGGTAAGTCAATGCTCTCTGAGTATACTGTATGTATGTCCTCCATATCAATTTGTACATAAAACGTATGAATATTGTGTGTTTTGTACATAGGGAGCTAATAATGAAGGTTCTGATCCTGTGAAGATTGTTAGTGAAAGTGGCAGAACCAATGTGAATACTCGAATGAGATATACTGTAGTATAATGATCCACAATAGTCTATGCATGTTTTCTGTACAGAGTTTTTTTCTCTTACTTTTCACTTTTTTAGATGGTGTGCAGAGTCCAAAACTTGTCAATAACATTCAGTGGACAGGGAAGGAACTTATCATTTCCGTTCATTATGTTGCTTGTGATTCTCTACTGAATACACTTTTGTTCAAGTACTTTGAACGAATCTCAGGTTTTGTTCATGAGAGAACTGTAGATGAGGACGATTTTTCAACATGTGACAGCTACCAAAACTAGTGCATTTATTGCTCGTGAGCAAGTTGTGTTTGATGAAAAGCGGCCATAACAACACACAGGTGAATTTCAATCAATGCTCAATGTCCCAAATACGTGACCTCTTTACAAGTTGAAAGTGCTGCCTTTGCATTCTCAATAGCAATATTAATCCAAATTAATTGCTGGTTTTATTCCCTTCTTTCTTAACTTGCAGAGTGTATTTCACAATGTATAGGGTGGTGTACTGTACAAAAATGTTAGATGAAATGGTTTACTTGTCTTCAGTTCATCTAAGCAGCGCTGATACCAACTGGAATCAAAGCATGTACTAGGTGCTTGCAATGCAATTACATGATTTATCCCCTCTGCCCCACCCTCACACTGAACCCTTTATAAGTTTATATTTTTATATTTTGCTTGTACTGGTAACATGTTGAAAAACGAGGGTTTTTCTACTTGATTTTTTTTTTACTTAACTGTTGTGATACTAGACTTAAGAGAAGATGAAGTGATTTGTGTTCTGTGGACATGGGGATACCACCGTAAAGCCACAGCTAGCCAGCAGCATCACTTTTGTATTGGTTCACCACTCCCTGGACTTTGGACTCTTTTTCAGAATAATTGACAAGTCACTTCCAATAGTTCAGTTTTTTTAATTTATACGGTTGCATTGTGGGCGACAAAGCAATTATACATAAAGTTGTGTAAACTAAACTGTGCTTTATTTCTACTGTTGGGACCCTGGTGGGGCATTATTTTGACAATGAACCATTTTTCTCTCCAGGACGTACGTAGCAAGAGACATGTCAAGAAGTCCAATATATAACTGGAAAGAGCAATAAAAGTGGATGCACCGGCTCATTGATTCCATAAAAATTTGACGGCTTAGCCCAAGCCTGCAAGGCAGGATTGGGAAACGAAGCGTTTGATATCGAATTGCTGCGGCCTCTAACCGAAGGAGGAGGCCCGTGGCCCCATATTTCAGTGACAGTCGGTCCCGAGAAACCGATTTATAAGGATATAGGGGGACCCCAAAGGACTAAAGCAAACAGCTTTGGACCACCGAAACAGCTTCCACCAGCCAAACGGATGATCCTCAAGGCAAAGGGGGAAGGACTCAGGGCCTCTTCTCCCCTTCATCTCCTTCCTACACTCCTGCACTAACTGAACAATCCAACGACACTTTCCTCCCACTCAAAAACACTCAAACTCTCGATTCCCTCTAACACAAAAACCTGCACTGTCATTCGCCCCTGCCACTTGTCTTGCCAAATCTTGATTGTTGCTTGGAAACCTGTGAACGCCATGGCATAGCGTAGGGTACCTTCCAGTTTCGCTTTTTTGGGTTGTTGACGTTCTCCACGATAGTATAAAATCAAATCCTTGCCTGCTCGGACATTGAATGGCCATTCTGGAGCCATAATGCTAACCCGCATGAAACGAACGTAAAATATCGATCATCCATTGACTACATCACAAAACACACGTGGTGTTTAATCAAACGAGAAGTATTCCGAATGCCCAGCGTTCATTTAATTGCACTCCTATTACAGTCTGCAACACTGCAGGCTACCATTCAACAGACCATGCAGGACTACAACACTCAATGCCCGCCACTTAAATATACCCACAGGGTGCATTAAAACGATGTGCTGATTGAGTGAAAATAACTAGCGCTTCCATTCTGAAAATGGTAGAGCTTTGGTCACTAGGCCATGATCAGTAACCATGAAAATAATCCAACGCAAAGTGCAGATTTACTGAACGTACAATCATGTGAAAAACCATGTTCTTGATCTGTATTCCGGTTTACGTACGGTAAACTAATTATTTTCCGCAAAAATTTCAGTAACAGAAAATAATTAGCTTTGCCCTCTGAAAACGTAATTATATTCTAGTTTAAAAATAACGATTACACTGCAGTTTGCTGAAGGGCCAATAATTATTACATAACAGCGCTTTTAGTTTTCATTGATTTTGACAGTCCCAAACTGTACTCGCTTTCCAGTACACCCCTCTCCATCAAATTGCGTAACATTGGCCTTAACGAGCCCCTCTTCCCTCGTTAATTTGGAAACCTCTCATGTAGTTTCATCGCTTTGACTAATAATACTGGTGACAAAAGGGCGGCGGTTTTTATTTGCCAACAGGCAGAATATGCTCCCTGATATTACACTCGCGTTTACTATAGCAGGATAGAACAGAGCAGCCGAATTTTTGTCAAGCCGCCTAACGCCTGTCATTTATGTAGACCCGCACAGCAGTAGAAGCTTTTGTGTTGCTATAGAGTCAGGATGAAAGCCTGACTTAGGACAGCCATTTACAAATCTACATAGGGAGTAATGGAACATGGGGAAGAAAAATCGGGAGGGTCGGAGGGGCTGTCAATTTTAATAGGGAAATGGCTACGTGAAAGTGGGAAAAAATCCACGCAGATTCAGTGCCTGATTTCGGAGCTACTTGATAATTTATGTTCGCGTGACATACTCTACTGCACTCTAACGACCGGGGTAAAGTGACGGTTTGACGGCGTGTGCTGTAGAACACAAATATTTTTTAGAGTTGCAAGGAATAAAACTTTGCTTTGGAATTTTTGCATATCGTGTTGCTGGTACCAATTAGACACATTTTCACTGCAATTACGCACATTATCCGGCTTACCATAATAAGTGAAAGCTTAGGTAATCAAACATTTGTTGGCTCTTGTTTATAGGATTCTATGAATCAACTAACTTATATGGACCGGAAAATAGGCTGAAACATCACACTATGAACCGGAGACTCATTAGGCCCATCTCATTTTAAGCCATTTGCAAAAAAATAACCGGAAGTTAATCAAGTTTTGGTAAATACAACGCCATTCATTAGTTAATAAAGAGTCCGCTTATGACTGATGCCACGCACTAAAACCATTGATTTCTGTGCCGGAGACCTGTTTCATCTTTATTTTCATTCCTGGCATCAAGTGAGTAGTTATTAGCGAAATGGCCCTATAGTAATGACTACCAAAGGAGGAAGTTATTTTCGCAAGTAAATTGTCACTAAGGACCCGTATGGATTTACTCGTCTCTCAGGAGAAGGGAAAGAGGGGATTTCCTTTGGTACATTTGCATCTTTGAGAAGTAATGAAGTCAATCTATTCGTTGATGAAGTTTGTTTGACGACAACGAAAAATGATGGAAGGTAATTTTCGCCAAAGAACGTTACACCGCCCTAACAACGCTGCGCAATATTATCTTCCATAAAAAAGAAAAGAGAATCGTAATAAGGTCAAATCAGACCGGGTTTGTATAACTTTGCTTGCCGACGACCAATAGGGAGTGTCGTTAATTGGCAACTTGAGTCTTATTAGTCGCCAAGCCGGCGCCAGAAATCTCGTATTGGGAAAAAGTATGACGGAGGTGGTGTGTTTTGGCTGGCGACAAACTTTTGCATCACAATTTCCTGTGCCCGTGACTGTGCCATGTAAAGTGCCCTCAATTAAAGCCGGTACCACATCATCAGAATTCCCACAGTTTTTCATCCAGGGCAACTCTCGTCCCAATTAGTCAGACTGTTCCGTGGAGGTTTGGCCAGGAAAAGTTCTCCTATTTTCCAACAAGGTCTCATTTCTTTCATAACGATTCTCCACAATTCTCACGGACTCAGAGGCCTCCCCAGCCTCTTGTTAGAAGAAAAAAAAATACTGGAAACTTTCTAAAGTACACCCACCCTGCACTGTTAACTACAAAAGGGCATTTTTTCCTGCGATGCGTTGAGTTTTCACAGAAGTTGTCTTATGACTCCAACTCTTGCCTTAGAAAAGAACGGGGAGAAAAAAAGAGAAAAGAGAGAGGGAAAAAAACTCAGAATTTCATCCGGAAATGACCATTAATTCAACCGACGTTAAAAATTAGGCCGATCTGCATTGTACTTATACTGTATAATGGCAAAAAGAGCTCATTAGGTGTATCCCTAGGCAATCTTAATTTAAGAAACTCGATCGTTACACACGAGACTTTTGGCCCGGCAGATTCCTGGGAGACCGGAATTTTTCCGCTCATTACCGGGACGCGTTGAGGAGGAAAATCTGTCCAATTATACCCAACGATGGCAAGGCAAAAAGGGAAAGGACTCGAGCGGTAGAATTATGCTATAGGGAGTAAAACGACCAAGGCTGGTGCGGATTACGATGGACATTATGGATGAAATGGAGTGTCCTCCCAGCTAGCCGCAGGTGGTCCTTTCCTTCCCTCCAGATAGATTTTCACATCTCTCACTTCTTGCCGAGTAGGTCATTTCTAACCTCCGCACTTGTCTGCATGCATATGGTCACGCTCCTTCGGGTCAAGATTTCAGGAACCAGCCTGTTGGTCAATTTCGTATTAATCTGAGAACTTTGCGCATGAAGCTGAAAATTATTTTTGACAATTATGATTTCTTACCTGGTGGCGAATATGTACTAAATATTCCAGTGATTTTGGTAGCTAAGTCATTAAATGATCCTATGCATGAAAAAAAATATCAGAAGCTGAACAAGCGGTGACAACTTTATGACCCACACTGGCGGAGAATCCACGTATAATATTCTCCAACACGTGCTGTTCATACATACATGATGCACGGCTAACTCATCTGTCGGCTCTTAATTTTCATCACATAAGGATTCCTCGCGGATATGTGCTTTCAAGGAAATATGGCCGGGCATCCCCAACTCCCATTTGTTTACATGCATTTATGATGCAGTGTACGTAATTCAGAATAATAGCCAAGCTTTTAATAACGCGTAGGGTACTTTAATATCGCGAATCGTGCCACACAAAGTGCCTTCTACTGAGTTATGGGCGTGCGGGCCGCATTCCCGCGATTAATACCACGGAATGCGCCAATTTTTGAACCCGCCAAAAGAGTTTTCCTGATCCAACCCCCCCGTTGTAGCCGGACCTAGTTGGCTCTCCAGAAAACTCGGGGGGAGAAAAAATGTCTGCAAAGTCTTGTGTTGACTTCGGGAATATTAGTCACCTAATGAAACTTTGGGGCTTTGTATGCAGTTGGGTCTCATCCGGTGAAAATCCTGCCTTCACTTCCTTCCCTTTCACCCCATCGACGTTTTTTTCCACGATGCCTGAATGGGTCCGGAGACTTCAAAGAGCCGTCGTGATCAATAGCCAGAGCTGACATAACTGTGCATCAAGTCGCTGCCTTCTTTTGACTTACAGATTGTAGCTAAGAGGCTAAGGCATGTATAGGCTCCGATAAAGGAATCAAAGGAACGGCTTCTAAAGAAAATGTTTATCTGATAATCGGAGTGCAGTCTTTCATCCGGTGTAATAAATTATTAAGTACCTTATGGATCAGGAGCTTTTTTTTAAAAAAAAAGGGAAGGTAAACTCAAGTTCAGCATTTTTTGGCTTCAGGCATAAAAGGAGGCTTTTACCTTAGTCAACTAAAATCAGTCAATTCCAATACTAAGCTCTAAAAATTGAGTATCATGGGCACAACTTGCTACTAGCAAAGCTGTAGCAAATTCTTTCAAGCGAAAACCAACCTTCCCTTTGTTTCTTGGTGCTGGCAACTTCCTCAACCACAGACTTTACGATTGCACATCCCAGTCTGTCTCAGTGGCATCCATCGATTGGATAGGCGCAATTCGCTCAAGAGTTTTTTTTTCCTTTCTTCCCCTCTATCCCCCTTCTTTTTTCCCTTCGACCCTCCTCCCACTCTGCCATACAAACCGAGGTCAAATTACTAAAGAAATCCTCCTTCGGCCTGGAAAGCTCTTTTCCCCCTCTCCCCCGCCCATCTTCACCCACAGTTTCTTTCCCCTCTTCCTTCTTTCCCACCATCTCTTCCTCGGGGCTGGCTATAACCCCGCTTGCCCCAAACACTAGAGAAGGGTGGATGGAGGAGATATGAGATCTCAAAATGCCCTGTTCCTTGTTTAATCGAATAATTGCGAGGTAAAAAGGTTCATCTCCTTTTCCGGCCGACTGCCGTAAATTATTTGCCAGGTTCAGAAGTTCTGACTTATGGAACGCACCTTGACGGGCGAGGCAGTTCCACTAACTTTAACAATTAATTAAAGTGTTAATGTAATATGCACAAAAATTTAAAGGAGGAACTAGTCTGACTCCTGAATCGTAGTTGGCTGGCTCATAAGCCAAGGTGTGTTTGTTAGGCTCTAAACGCTTCATGTACTGTATTGAGTTAGGCCCACATAAGCTGGAAGAGCTAGTTGACCCACAGATAATGGATGAATAACCCGCATTCATGCAGGAAACATGTTATAACATTGATTTAACTCTGAAAAATTAATTTTCAAAGGGTCCATAAAGTAAGCCCTGATTGATACTTTCACCTGTTATGATGCACTAGGGACCAATTTTGATTCTAATGGGGCCACTATTGACGCATTCCCGTGGTCACTTGGCACAGTAAACAGGTGGCCAATTGGAGGGCATTCCACAACGGCTTGTGGGGCTCGAGTACCCAAAATCATTTTCACCTTGTTTACGTCCCACATGCAAAACAAAAAAAATCATATATCCAGCACAAACACTCCTTCGCCTTAATTTAATGATAAGCACATTTAAATAGCATACGTATGACGCAACAGTGCATCAAGTGTCCACCCCCATCCCCAAATGAGGCGTAATCGGATAGATCATCCCAACTTGGGGATAACAAAACAGGACAGGCCCGGATAAGCTTAGTTCTCCGGGCGCGTAGTCAGGCTACGATACGTCCTCTTCTGCAAGCTGATAGCCATGCGTGATCAATTACCTGCCGCGCTCCGGTGCACACCTGGCCGACCGGATAATTCGGCCCGACCTCCGCGTTAGGCAATTATCTGCCGGACAAATCAGCGGCCCCACTTACACCTCACTCCCAGTTCCGTACTTACGTTACACTAAAAGCAACCATTGCAAACGGACCAAACATGTCAGTCCTATTCAAAGATGGAGGTCACCAGTCCTACTTAAAAGGTTGTCAACTTTAGTGTCATCCCTTGATACAAATAAGCCCCACTCACGTCGCTCACACATGAATAGGTTCCCCTCCACCCCAGCCAGTAAAGAACCCCCTACCCTCGTCGCAAAATCCGTTTTACTTCAACGCCGGGCCTGATTAGCATAATTCGCTTAGGATGATGTATCCAATGACGTGATGGAGCGCGCTCCAGCCTTACGGTAAGGCAAAATGGCTAACGATGTTCTGCATTGCACGCTCTACACCATTGTGCTTGTCCGGTAACAAGGGGGCTGTAAGATATCGTGATGTTACTTGTGGAGCCTATTAGTGTTTTAATGATGATTATATTCCCAGCCTGATGAACACGGGATTTGATGTAGTTTTATGCTCTGTACGTTCCTGTTAATTGGTTGTAGTGTAACAGGGCTAATTAATACACACGGATTTTACTATTTCCAAGTAAACAATCATGTTTATTGACGTTAATCTATTTAGCTTTTATCCGAACACTCAGTGATAACAGAAACAGTTGCAGCGTTTGAGAGCACACTGCTATTTTTGCATTATGGCAGTGGGTTGTGCAAATGATGACTGTATGACTGGAATTATTATTACATTGCGCCAGACTGCATGTAAAAATCAACAAGATCCGCCTAAACATTTTGACTAGTGTTAAAGGCTATTTTAAAAACATTAAGGGCTACAAAACAGTGAATTAATGCTTAGTAATTTTTAAATCCTTTCTTCTTTCATTCCCTCATGTCACATATTGCACAGTATAGGCATACAATACTAAATTAGATTATTTTGTACCTTAGTGATTAAATACGATGCCAGTGCTTATTCGGGTAATTTTAATGAATCGAACCTGATTCCGTGTGGTAATCAACAATACAATAGCAGATGTGCCATGAAATGATTCTTGTTTATTTTTAATGTGTACGACTATACGGCAATGAAAACATGTAGTGATGCAAGAGTAAGCTGAATAAACAAATCTTTATGCAAATAGTCCAAGTGATGTAATGATGACAGTAAAACATGCAACGAGTATTGCGAAATAACTTGTTTTCGTCGACCCTTGACATTAGCCATTCGATCTCTCTGCGCCCAAAAAAAAGAGGGGCTTCTGGTTGCTACTATGTAGTCCCCAATTACCAAAGCAAGGCTTTTAACCGCCATTTGGGTGGTAAATGTTCTGGGAACTGAATTCAATTCTAGGTAAAGTGTAACTGGCCCGGTAAACAAACACCTAGCGGCTAAAAATATTTAAGTGACACAGGCAGTTCACCCACAGGAGGCTACTTACGCTGTTGTTTTCAAGTTTATGAAACTCAAGCATTGACAGGTTGCAGTGAGGTGTCTGCGTTGCATAGTTGAAAAAAAAAGTTGAAAAAAGATGAAATTATTTAGTAATAACTTTTAATAAAGATTTATATTTTCTTTAATAATTTTATTGCTTTTAGTACAGTACAAGAGTTCCAATTCACTATTATTGAGTGCTTGTCATGGCAGAGTATGGCTTATTATATTATACGAGTATGTGGTGTAAAAACTTTTGATTGCTGCTACAAAAATGATGTGAATGTACTTAAATAAGAACAGGAGGGTTTAATTTTACGATGACTTCCTTACGTTTGGAATATTTATAATTAACAACAATGCAATTATTGTAATATGCGGTATGGCAAAAGACAAGGGGATAAAGAAATAGAGGATTTCCGTACCATAATGCATGGTCAAATAATAAAAAATAATAAGCTAATATGTCTTACGGAACAATGATTCACATATGGAGCCTTGTAACAGCTTTTGAATGCTCAGAAGGGGCAACATATAGAGCACGTTACTAATAAAAGTAAGTCATACTAGTACTAGCATGAACTTACGAGATGCAGTTAATGTTATACAGTATGTCGTAACTTTTCTGCATTTTTGTCAATGATATAAACTGAATGGGCCGTGTTATAATTGATTTCAAGCAAGAAATTTTTGAAGTCCCTACTTTACCCGAAATTGATGTGTCCAAGGGGAGTTCAATTTTTCTATGCCCTCAGGCAAAACATCCGAACACGAGCATATAAACTTGCTGTAATTGAAGGATAGGAATATCTCGACCGCTGCCTATATCCCGCACCAAAATGGGATATTTCAGTATTTAGCATTTCAGCATGTCAAGGACATGATCCATGACACAGCATGATTGCGGTGAACTTCCCTTCTGGTTTTACACTCTCCCCCCCCCCCTCCCACCCCCCACGATTGTTTGGAGAGTAGCTAAGACTAAACGTAAAAGAGATGCATTGTCATCAAAGCAGACTGTGATTTTGTTAGCATAATATTTCTGTCTAATTATATTCAGGTAGGGACAGAATGGCTCATCTGACAATCTGGCTATTCAAAAGGCCATAACGTGACAGCTGCAAATGAAGGGTTTAGAGAAAAGTCCCCAAAGACCTGGATTTTAGTTCTTGAAAAGTATAATATTGTATGATACGTACATATGTTGACCTACTTTTTAAAGGCTAGGCATGTTACACTATATTCTCCAAACCTATCCAAATGAGACCTAAATTAACCACTACTCGTCACTTTGACAAGGGAGAATTGCAGGGTAAAGCCAGCTTCGGTTTGAGGTCGCAATATTTGAAGGTCTATAATGGCGACTGAATCTGACTTTGCTAATAATACAGTAGTGTGTTATTGGTAAGTTATATCTGACACCCTTCTTATAGTGAAGAGATAACAGTGGCTTTCATATTCGTCACCAACCAGTTTTGGGAGAAACTGATCTGTAGAAATCAAAACTCCTATTGGATGATTATTGCATTATGCTCTCAGCAGTAGGCCTACTACTACGTTTTAGATATCACGACCGTAAGAAGACCTTCAGCTGTAATATTGTCAGATTTTCCAAAAGTGAGCGTCTTGCCGTCTTATACCCGATAAGATTTCTTTACGATAATTTTGTGGAGTAACCGTTGAAAACGCAATATCTCTATCATATTATGTTCTTGAGTCCAATATTGTACAGTACGTATTGATTGGTAGCTCCTATTTTGTGCTTAACGCCTCAAACAATACGAGTACTAGCCATAATATTATACAGGTACTACTACTTTCATCATGTTGATACAAGGACTGAAAGAGAAATCATATAAGCACCCTGGTGGGATTTATGGTTCTATAAGTGGCTTCAAGATAAACATTTGGCATTATAAGTAGGCTATATGGATTGTGCTGCTGAGCCTGGAAGTAAAAGGGGAATCATCATTCCCTCTTCCCCCAGGCCCTATAAGATGATGGAATAGCTATATCGTTCATTCAAGCTTAACTTCTCCCTCTCTTCTTAAAAGAAGGAAAATTCATAGTAAGTCTATAGATGGAAATGGTGACATATACAGAAAACCAAGTTAATCAATATTGAGTCACACTAATTTCTTCGTCCGATGACACAGGAATGTATTTTGCACTAAAAATGTTTCTTTTCATACGTTCACTAGCAGAAAGCATGTTCTTCGCAAGGCCTGTTACCATGGCACCATTAATATTGTTGAATGTCATTGTTGCCATGGGACCGTGTGGACCAGCCCCCGGACACTACCTCTACGTTCTGATCTTATCGCCTGCCGGGGTGTTTTGCAGGAGGTGATCACCTGAGAGCGCCATGAGACCTTTCACTGCACTGTTATGTGGCGACCCTACCGGACTACGCTGAACTGTATAGGTACAAAAGGGAAGCGCTACATTGGGAGACCCAACATGGTCGCCTGCGGCCATTTTGGGCCCGCATGTAGCGCTTCCCTTTTGTACCTATAAAGTTCAGCGTAGTCCGGTAGGGTCGCCACTTACCTGGGAATTGAAAGGTCTCATGGCGCTCTCAAGTGAGCACCTTCTGCAAAATGCCCCGGCAGGGGGTAGGTGGGAGTGACCAGACCTGAGCATTCTAAGATAATGTACAAAAGGGAAGTGCTACATTTAGGCTCAACATGGCCGCCGGCGACCATGTTGGGTCCCCCAATGTAGCGCTTCCCTTTTGTACCTATAAAGTTCAGTGTAGTCCGGTAGGGTCGCCACTTACCTGGGAAATGAAAGGTCTCATGGCGCTCTCAGGTGAGCACCTCCTCCAAAACTCCCCGGCAGGGGGTAGGTGGGAGTGATCAGACCTTAGTATTCTATGACCATGGTGTGGACGTTACTATGGAAACGTAATCATTGCAATCAAGGAAATCTGTTGCCATGGTGACCCCGGAAATGGTCTGGAACGGGTCCGGAATTATTGAAATTGGACAAACAAAAACTTTGCTTTTTATACTATACAGATGCCTATCAGATTCTGTATGTTACAATGGCTGTAGAGTACAATTATGTAGGCCTATACATAAGGCTGACATGTAACAATATGCATTTTTTGCATCTTTCAATTGCATCTGGCTGCCTGTGAACGGGCATATATTATTAATTAGTGCACCTCACGTACAACTTGATACCGATTTATGGAATCACTCAAGCTTGTAACACTGAAGGTTAAGGGGTTAACCACTTCAGTACTCCAGCGTATATCTCAGTGGTACTCCCAGGTACTCCTTAGGTATACCTTACTCTTTGGTACTCCTTGATTTTGGTACTCCAGTGTACACTTTACAGTCGAGTGGTTAACCCCTTGCTGAATGTTTTCCCTCTAATTAGGTTTTGGAGGCACTCTACTAATACTGTACCGGCAATGCAGCATTTTCAAGATGGATGATGTACAAATTATGCAGATGATCTTAACCTCGACAATAATGGGATTGAAAACCGCTTTTGTGTCACCTTTAAGGTTGACGTAGGAGAGGCCATAAAAGCTAATATGTAAATAAATCGAGCAAAGAATGGGGCCTGGGGTTATCCAGTGCAATTATTTGTACAGTAACATGGGGTATCATACGACTATCCAATGATGAGGACAAACGTTACCCATATTGTATAACACAATCATTATGTGCACGGCGAAGGGGTTGTCGAAGAGGTAGAAAATAATGGTGACATACTTATGGATGGCTCCACAGGGTACAGTAAGCAGTTTTTGAAGAAAATGGCTGCAGAGATGGGCGAGGGGATTGTAACTAAAAATGCTCTGTATAAGCGAGCATTTGTAGGTCTATGCCGGTCAGGTCCTCCCGTGTTCAATACTCACAATAGTGTTTTACAACTCATGGTGGTCGTATCTTCAACTTGCAGGCACAGGTCGCAGAATTTTGTTCGTGAATTTCATTACCCCTGCCTTCCCGCGAGAGGCGGGACGTGAAAGGATAATTACACGTACCGTAATCGCGTCGTGCGTATACGTTTCATTAAATATATAGGGACTTCTAATAATCATTAGCAGGTTACCTGCAGTGTGTATGTGAGGCTGGATATGGAGGGGAAGAACGTAACAATTCTCCTCCTCCTGCATCCTCTTATTGTTTATAGTTTGGCATGGGCAAAAAATATTATTTTGACATTCTCGACCTCATTCATAAAGATATGCAAAAGGCCAATTTCCAAGCTCCATCTGATAGTCAGGAGTAAAACAATAGTTGGAGACTTCTCCGTATGCAAACACTCGGGAAAAAGTTGATCTGGGTCGAATCCTAATTATGCCGAGGGATGAGCCTCATAAAAGCCCTTATGGCCACATTCGGATGGTGGATGGGCGGGAATTAAAAGAAATCTTGGAATACCTTAGTGGCGCAATCAGGCAGGAATGACAGCTGCAACATGACGTCGGACGATTGGAGTCTGTCGCAATTGCCGGCAAGGACGCTCTGGCTTCATTTGTGTCAAGTGGGGATCAGCTTTTACTGCCCAGACTGGGTTGGGCTGAGTGAACCGCAGGGACTCCGGGAAAACCTACTCTACCAATGTTTTTATTCCGGATGTTAAACCAGAGTCGATTGCGAACACATCCCTCAGGCTGGCATAACCAAAATTCGTATGGCACTATTGTCATGACTGTAGACCATATCATTTTAATTGAGTGATTGGATATTCTTATGACTTATCAACTGATGTTGAGGGGTGAATCACCACAATATTTGGAACCAGTACTGAGGAATAATTCAGTCTAACTAGTTTTCCGTTTAAATATCCCCAGCTGATGCGGTAACAGCCGCCACAGTTTAAGGAAGAAAATATTTTAATATTTCATTATGTATGTAATCCCTCCAGATGCGAGTATATGGTAAAAGGTTACACTGTATAGGTGTCACAGTAAGGCCGGTGTTCCGAGGTGGCTGCAAGGCCATCGAGGCAGGTGCAGACCACAACAGTGGTTTATTTAAACCTTATTACATTTATGTAGCGAGCAGCCGGACTGGAACCGTTCCTGTAGTGTCGGGTCCGAGTCCACCTTCGGGATGACCCCCGTGTTCCCGTTGTTTGTGCCTAAAATGAAATTAAGGAGGGTTAGGCAGGTTAGGAGTCGTGTGTTGGGAGGATTTTGAGGACATTAGGCTAGGTAGCTGAGCTACAGTTAGTCACCTTTAGAATCTGAATTGAACCATGGAAAACAAAACCGAGCTAACTCCATGAGGGAAAAAAGGACTTGTGCACTTCTTGCACTGACCCCTCGGAAAGCATAGAAGGGACCATCACACATGGATGGAATTTTCAGAGCAGTTGTAGCCGGAGATTCAACACCCATCCACGTTGAAACGATACTTGTCGGATATGTAGGTATTGCACAGCACACGTTTGTAGTGACCCCCTCCCCACGAAGCTCTCTTGGAGTTGTTTCGGTTTTCTCTTCCAAGAGCGTGTGGAATACAAAAGTAAGCTAACTCCAATGGATTTCGAGGGGAGTTGTTTCGGTTTTCTCTTCCAAGAGAGTGTGGAATACAAGCTTACTTTTGCTTACTTTTGTATTCCACAGGCTCTTGGAAGAGACAACCGAAACAACTCCAAGAGGGCTTCGTGGGGAGGGGGTCACTACAAACGTGTGCTATGCAGTACCTACATGTCCGACACGTTTCAACGTGGATGGGTGTTGAATCGCCGGCTGCAACTGCCCTGAAAATTCTATGAATGTGTGATGGTCCCTTCTGTGCTTTCCGAAGGGTCAGTGCAAGATGTGCACAAGTCCTTCCCCCCCCCCCCCTCACTGGAGTTAGCTCGGTTTTGTTTTACATGGTTCAATTAACCATTTGTCTCCCGCTCGATTATGCACTGTTCGGATGGGGGTTTAAAAAGACCGCCCCAGGTGAAAATCACTGGATCTGGCACCATTGGTTTCTCTCTCGATTCATACAGAAGAGGGGGCTGAACATTGCGAGACATACCAATCTACGCTGCATATCGAGAGAGGGCAGCAAGCCAGCAACCATCAGCAACCGCCTCATACACTATGCACAAGACAGTGACGTCATCCTATTGCGTCATCTACGCGGTTTTTTAAAGTCGGCTACGGTATATAGTTGCCCAGTCTCTCTGATGAATTACGCAAACATTAAGTGTCCGTTAAAATTTTTTAAAGGTCCGGTTTAAAAGGAAGTAATGTGATCCGCCAGGTGCCAAAAAAAAAAAAAACGGCTCAAGTGGCTAGAGGGAAACGCCCAGAGCTCGGAGCAGTCCGCCCGGCCAATTAGGAGCGAGGACATTCTTGACAACCAAAATGGCGTCGGGGAAGTTCGCCTACCCTTCACAGATCGTTCTCATTTTTTCCCCGGCGAAAAGTAAGTCGCGGAATTTCGTGAATTTTTTAAATGGTTTTCAGCTGCACGTCCACATACAGGGAAATATGCGGCAGGGAGCTGCGTGTATTTAAATAGGTGCAGTAGGTGTTTGTTTCGGGTTGTTTTAAATGAATTAAACCTTTGGCCTATGACGTCGTGCCATTAAAAATATCACGCGAGTGGCGTGAATACTCATGAACATAGAAACTATGAACATTTGTTAAGGCTAGGGTGAAAGACATTTCCGTCGGGGTTATAACAGTGAATTTAAACAAATATTTTGTTTGGTTGTATTATATTACAACCAAATCGTCCGCGGGAGACAAAGGGTACACAGTTCGTTATCCAGGAAAATAGTGGCAGGGAATTCCCATTCTTCCGGATCTGATCTTGATAAAGCTTTTCTTTAAGCCCATACTTAAAGAGCGGGCTGTGCGATATCCGAAATTGCATATCGACTTTCGATACTCAAAAAATATCGCATCGAAGTCGATATATCGAAAATCGAAAAACCGACATCGTAAACAGACATCGAAAATCGCGATCGAACTTATCTCATATCCACATCGACATCGCAAGTGGGAGCGGAAATCGAAGGAGAGGTACCTAATGACAAATGACTAGATTAGAATTCACTTGTAGTCTTAGTGTCCTACTATGAAATACGTAGTATGATAGCATTCATAGCATCATAAAGCATAACTGAAGAAGTACCAACCAATGCAATGGTGTTTCTTATGCTCTCCCAAAAGGCCAAAACCGGGGTGGGGGTGCTCCGCCGCGTCGTCTGTGGTCAGTTTAATATTTATTCACAAACTAATTTATAATTAAATCGAATCGGAAAAGTCGGACAAAGACGATGGAAACATATGCGCATGTCAAAGTACCGGTACCACACTACCACTCAACTATAGTTGCGTTGAATTATAATAATTCATGTTGCAATAAAGCGGCACAGATCGTAAATCGGACTTGAAAATCGCGATCGAAAGATATCGCAAACGGACATCGAAAAATATCACAGACAGACATCGAACCGACATCGAAAAATCGCGATATGCGATACATCGCACATGGCAAGCGTCGGATATCACAACTTCTATATTAGGAAAATATCGCATCGACAGTCGATGTATCGAAATATCGCACAGCCATACTTAAAGGCATTACATAAATTGGCATCATTAAGCATTTAAGCAGCATCGTGTGGCATGCATCCCCTTGAATGAATGAATGAGTACCGCTCTGCTGCTTGGCCTCAGCAGCATCCGAGGCCTTGACAAAGGTCCTCTTGAGCCTGTCCTTCCTCTTCTCCCGAAACGGCTCCACAACCCCCTTGGACAGCTCCGCCACTTGCTTCATAACATCAGGGTGGTAACGACACCCAAGAAACTCCACATTGGCAAACACTTGCACCAAGGAGACCAACTTTGCTTCAGGGAACTTAAATAACTGGGGTAGTGCTTTCACCCCCAACTGGGGGTATATCACACGTTCCTTTATTTTTGTTATTATTTTATTATTGTACAGTAGCTGGTGCAGGGACAGGGTAGGGATAGGAGGGAGGGACACTGGTGCATGTGCAATGTCTCAAGTTGGGGGTCGTGTGCAGTCCCTCAGGGGGTCCGTTCGCCATAGATGGCCCCAGTGGCGGAACTTCAAATTCTGGGCCCCCCTGCAAGAAGTTGTTGTGGACCCCCCCCCCTCCCCTCCCCATTAAAT